>MU184464.1:72630-83995 GCA_016904865.1 Pissodes strobi | reverse complement strand
TCCTCTTGCCAGCTATTACGAAATGATCCCTAGCTAAAGATCCACGTTTCATGTATGAAAACTGGAGTAAACTCTTCTGGAGCAAAATTTGTATTTTTAATGTACTCCCTTAAAAGTTTTATGTATAATATCTGGTAAGTCCATTAAATATTTTCTGTAGTGGTCTTCATAGGGAATCGATTGAAAATTAAAAATATTCATTTTGTTCTCTGAACTTTTGCCTATGACATTTTTTTCTGACGTACACAGAATAAATTGTGTCCCGAATTAAATTTTTTAAATAGCGGGTAATTTTGGTTTTGAACATATATTAAACGAGTAAGTTCTATTTGATTTTATCCCATTATTCTTAATATTTTCGATTGTTGTGTCTGATACTAATTTTTCCTAAAAATTTGTTGTCACCGCTGCGGTTTGAAATATACTAAACAAAGATAAACAAAAACGGCATCATTACAAATGGGTATAATTACGAATATACTAATTATCGTGAGCTTTCAAAGACAATAATAACACATAAAGATGATAACCATGGCAACATTTATATGTAGTTTTGGTTGGTTACTGAAAAACAAAATACAAATTGTGCCAATAACGGTTTCGTTAAAACCTATAATTTATTAATTAATCAATTACCATCTGCAAAACACAAGATAAGCTAATTTTAATTTTGTTAAAAATATGTTAAATATTAGTATAAATAACCCACTAGAACTTTGAAACGACTTGTGAAATCAGAACAAAACTCTCTAAAACTCTTCCCCATTGCTCTCATTCTAACAGCATGCGAGTTTTCGGACATATAGTATAATGTAGATAGGTATATCCAAAGACATTTATAGGTTAAATATATTTGGGTATATCTCTACAACAAAACTTTTTGACGCTGTTTTACTTGTCTTTTAAGCTCTGGAATGTATTTGGCTAATAAAGGAAACCAAACTAACCAACAGCAATTTCAATGGTAAAGCCGATTTTATAAAGACGAGAGATCGTGATATTCTAAATTAAAATTTGTCTTTAAATTTAAATATTCTCTTTCCTGTAAATGATAATAATATATATATTAGCTCACCATTACTAGATGAGTTACAAATACTACATTTCATTTCACAGGAAAGGGAACATTTAAGGATGGATTTTAATTAAGAATCCTTTTACAACATGGAACTCAAAATTTAAATCACTGTCATGAGGTTTGTGATCCGGTAATTTTATAATTCTGTTTAATTAAAATATTTAATGTAAGAAACATTAAATTACACAATTAATCATACTCACTCGGAGCGTTTTTTAAATATTTTATAAGTTACTCACTTTTTGTTAAATATGTTAAAATATTTTAATTATTGTTAATAACTTCGTTACCCTGCGATAGTATGTTAGCGTTATCTCGAGCATTGGCGTACAGAATGTAGTAACCTTTTATTTTAAAAATAATAATTATACCTAAAAAGGTATTCATTCATACATCTCTATTGCAGGTTTGGTTCCAAAACAGGAGGGCAAAATGTCGGAAACACGAAAATCAGATGCAAAAAGGTGTGTATATTATTTATTCCAAAGATATAGGTTGTGCACGTATTCATTTTATTAGTAGACAAACATCTTCAAAATATTGTCAAAGAGGTTTCCGTTACATAAAAAATACACCTAAATATAATAAACCTTGAACTTTATATGAATTATCATACTTATAAACTGTTTGACAAACTATAAAGATAACGATAATAGCGTTTTTCTTCAAACGTCAGTAAATCCGTCATTACTCGACTGTGTAGGCGGCCGTGAAGTTTCGCTTTTCCTCCGCCGGAGCTTTACTTTTCACTTTTCCGCCGGCGGAGGTAAAAGTGTTACCATAGCAACATAGATACAATACAAACAGACAACAAAATAAGCGTCAACAACTAAAGATTTATTAAACTATAATTTGTATTTATCACTCAATTTGTGACTGCATTTCTAAAAATCACTAATTTAGGAACACATTGGTTATTATTTAATCGAAATTACTCAATAACTGCTTATCAATACGGAATTAAAACGCAATAGGAGACGCAAAAAAATAATTATTGTTGACAGTGTCCACTGACAGCTTTATGTTACATTATATTCACCGACACCGGTCTAAGCAAGGCCACCTACGACCGTGGTCTAAGCCGCCTTGCGAACCCATTTATCTTTAATAATAATTAGATATTATTACTATTAAAAAGAGATGTTTTTGCATTAATTTGTCGACATTTGAAGAAAAAACAGCATATTTTATTTGGAGGAAAAGTTACTTTTCATGGCTTGCTCTCTATTACCAGCCTCACTCCGTTCGGCTGTTAAACACGAGCGCGCCATGAAAAGTATCACTTTTCCTCCATATAAAATAATATACTATTAGTATAAAAGATGGCGGAAAGCTCAGACGCTTAGAACTTGACCCAGTGCAACTTCCTTCTGAACCTGAATACAATTTCCTGTCGATTGTCCTAACGACATTCCCGTACAACTTTCCTCTAGAAGGACCTAGCCCCGTCTCATGCGCAACCACATTTCTCTGGTATTATAATGATTTAATCTAATTTCTAAATATATACAGCGCTTTTCTTTAAGGTCCCTCTCGGTACAATTAGGAATTTAAAACTTGGTATCAAGTAATGGTTACATAAATGCTACGTTTTAGTGTCAAATTGGCGTATACAAAATTGAACATGGCCGTTAGATGCTATTTTGAAATAAAACTTTAAATGCGCTACTTTTTTATGTTCAGCATACACACACAAAAGGAAAATCCTATCTATACCATTGAACGAGCGGTGCGTGTGCGGAGAAGTTGGTGGACGTTGGACTTGAAGCGCTGTATGTTGAAATTATCGGGTAAGGCGTTACTCGGAAGTCCATTCCAGAGCGAGGCAGTCCTCCAGGCAAAGGAGTCTCGCAACAGCGACGCCTTAGGTGTTCGCAGCTGAATCGTATGTTGATGAGCAGCTTGCGTCTCAAAGGTGTTTCTATTTGGCACAACATTAGACGGAATCATAAGTGCCAGCTCGTTCGAACACCTTTCGTAGTAGAATCGATAGTAAAGAGATAGGTCCGCCATTTTTCGATGTTTAAGGCTATTAAGATCTTTAGTCAACTCTGGGTCATCCACAAGACGGACTGTTCTCCTCTGTATGGAATCTAATATCTTGAGCAGGTGTGTTGGTGCCGAGCTCGATACTGAGCCTTATAGAGCAGTAAGAGCTGATGAGGTGTATACAACTTTTTGCTCTATAGAGTGAGCATAACTTTTGTGCTGCTGCCTTGGCGATTTTGGTGACGTGATTACGCCAAGACATGTTGTTTCTACGTTGATACCCAACAAGCTTATGAATGAGCCCATAGTCAGTGTTTGTCCTGTCATTGATAAGTCAGGTACTGCGGTGTTTGCTTTTTTTGAGAATACAGCAGCTTGAGTCTTACCTGCTTTAAATTGGACATGTATCCTCATCCCATTCCACGATAGCGTGGCATTGATGGCATTGATGACAGTAATCTGCTTTTTCGCTCGCGTAGGGAACGACCAGCGGTCGTTGGAGTCCGCGACATGAATAGATATAAAAGTGCTGGCGTCTGCAAAGCTGTAGATAGAATTGTTCGCCCTGTTTAAAAGATCGTTGATATAGAGCAGGAACAGTGTGGGAGATAATATACACCCTTGAGGAACCCCAACATTGATTTTAGTTTCCTCCGAGAGATGTCTATCAATACCAACTCGGATGATTCGATCCCTTAAGAAATTGGAAAGCCATGGAAGCAGTTCTTGCGGTAGTCCGCATGATGTCAATTTGCTTAACTATCCGTCACGTCACACATGGTTTGGATATGTCGAGAGAGAGCCATTGCACGAGATTCGCCCTAGCTTTCGATGGCATTAGTCCACAGATATGTCACGTAAGTCAGGAGATATCTCGTTGAACTGTGTTTGCGGTATTATTGCATGCATACTGGCGATCGCTTATGCGATGCCTGATGATTCGAGATATTTTAAGAGCTGTTCGTTAATCAGTCTCTCCATGACTTTGGATATGATGGGAACTATGGCAATTGGACGGGAGTTATTTTGAAGCTCTAGGCAAGTATTTTATAATCCTAGAATATTGTCAGTACCTTCACTCTGACGGCATTTTTAATTTTATTAAATAAGAGAAAAATCTTACGCATTCAGTTCAAACGATGCTGGAAATGATGGCACTTACTTCTTGATACCTAAAAAGTATTTCTGGGATTCGTCAATAAACATTTTCAAACACAGTGATGTCAATATTTTGGTAAACGTTTGTTATGCTTCGACCTAAAACCAGAATGGAAGCGGGTTCTGTCTCAAATACGTTTTGCTGGTGACAACCACAAAAATGTTAACTTTTTTGAAAGAATTTAACGAATGTGTTAATGCTACCATGCTAAAATATATTAGTTAGGTTTTCGGTTTTAAACAGTGTCTTAAGAGACAAAATAGAAGCAATTTTCATTTATGGCGCAAGGCGTAATTTTTACGAGATTGAGGTAATCTTCAATGGCTGTTTTTCAGATAACCCTGTCTGCAGAAACCATCTTAGGAAACTTATTGCTAAATTTACGATAACAGATACGGTAAATAACAAAAAACATCAGCTAAACCACACATCCCGGAAGAAAAACAAATTGATATTATTGGTGAAAAGGTAGTCAAATCCAACAATCTATTTCTCATTTCGCGAATGTCTGGAAGTATCTCCTTGCGTTGAGAGACTTGAAAACCAATAGACTTGACCCTTACAACATACAAATGATAGATCAGATAAACGAATATAACCTACATAGAAGTGTAGAATTTTGCGAAATACCTCACTTTCATTGGGCGCACTGGAAAACATCTGTCCACCAAACCAGATAAAGCAGAGTAAAATGCCATAAGCGGGTATCGCGCCGAATTCCAGCAAAACGATTAGCAGGTAGTCCAAAAAAAAAACAAGATGTGCTCTAAATTCTACCCAATTAGTACCTGTAGGGAATCCTAGCCAGAACGGCGTTATGGTCAGACATGATCGGGTCAAACACATTACATGATTCACCTCACGAATATTAGAGGCAATATAATCAATGGTCGTTGATAAGGTATTAGAATCACGTATAGAACTCTCTAGAGTCTAGAGTGGCTCTACTCTCCCTATCTCCAAAATTTATATTAAGTTCACCAGCAAAAATTATATTATGTTTGGTGGAAAATATAAAAAGAAGAATTTCCAACCTAGATAAAACGCTATTAAGAGTTACTGTCTGGGGAACGATAAATGCGTACAATATAAGTATCACTAGCCTTACTAGAGCAAATAATCGGGAATTCAAATTCTGTCCCAATTATAAGTTTGTCAAAATCATTAAAAGCCGTAAAACTATCCGAAACACACTCACTCACAATGCTAACAGTACCACCATGAGTATGATTAACTCTACAAAATCTGGACACCATAAAATAACCCGGTACATGCATTGGTTCCTCTGGTTTTAGCCAATGTTCAGTCAATAAAACTATATTTGAAAAACCCAAATCATCCAAAAGTACAAATAGATTTTCAGACTTTTTACGAAATGATTGAATATTTTAAAGCAAAACAGAGATGCTCCTTTCAGGCAGGCCTACACTAAAAAAGGGCTTCCAGCATTACACCATACAATGAATCCTTAATTGATCTCATTATTGTAAATAACATAAGTCTAGTCGTAGATCATGGTGTTTTGCCATGTGATCCAATACAAACGGATCATGAGGCTGTTACACAGAATGTGATAAGTCAAAAACCAAAAGTATTGCGGTAAGAAGCAGAGATTTTAGGCTGGTCAATTCTGTGGAATTTAGGAGTTGTTTGAAACAAATTGACTGGCATGACCTTTACATGACTGGTGATGTTAATTCTAAGGTACAAATTTTTAATGACGGATTGTTAGGTTTATTCGATGTGTTTTGTCCTCTTAAACCAATGAAACTGGGAGACCCCAGACCATTGTGGTTAACTTACAATTTGAAAAAAATGATTGAAATGAAACATAAAGCTTTTAGAAAGTATATATCTTTAAAAACACCAGCTAGCAGAGAATATTACATTTAATTAAAAAACTACGTAACTATGACCTTGAAATCAGAAAAGAGGGCATATTTTACCAGTGAAATAAATAAATGCAAAGGTTCAACTAAAGAATTTTGGAAAAAAATATCAAATTGGAGAATTATTAACAATGATCCTGTTGAAATTCCGCATAGCATCAAAGAACCAAATATTATTAATGATCATTTCATAGACAATGAGCCTCAGGTACAAGTTGACCCAATGGTTGTAAATGACTTTCTCAGTTCATCAATTGACTGTGAACCCTTTGCATTTGGGCTTGTAACTGAATGTGAGGTGCTAAGAGTTCTGAACGGTATCAAAAGCAATGCAGTTTGTATCGACGAAATATCTATAAGAATGTTAAAAGCTTGCATTTCATATTGCCTAAAGCCACTAGTAAACATCATGAATTCGTCGCTTACAGCTGGTATTGTGCCTGATATTTGGAAGAAGGCTCTCATAACGCCTGTCCCTAAAGTGAACAATCCTGCCACTGTCGGCGAGCTGAGACCAATTAGTATTTTGCCAACGGCATCTAAGGTGTTGGAAAAAATTGTAAAAGCTCAGGTACTAGATTATCTCTTGCCCAAATCACTTATACCAAAATATCAGTCAGGCTTCAGGGCCAATCATAGCTGTGCAACTGCACTGTTAAAGATTACCACTGATATTCCAGGGTCTTTTGATGGGGGTTACTGTTGTCCAATGGTACTAATAGACATGACTAAAGGCTTACTGATGATAATGGAGTTGTGGGGATGTCTGACTGGAGACCTGGGTGCAGGGGTGTGCCTCAGGGCTCTGTCCTTGGACCGCTTCTGTTCACGGTTCTCACGTCGGATTTAGTTCGGCACATAGAACATTGCGGGTACCATATGTATGCGGACTATTTGCAGATTTATTTGCCGTCACCTGCAGGTGACCTGCCTATCGCGTTGAAGTTGACTAATTATGACCTGGAGTGTATCTCTGTATGGGTCAATAGGAACTCTCTTTTTATTAATCCTGGTAAGACGCAGGCAATTCTCTTTTCAAGAAATGAAATAAGTATCAATACTCTGACGCCTTTAAAATTAAAAATAAATAACACTGAGATAGAATGGGCAGGAGAGGTGAAAAACCTTGGGCTGTGTATGGACACCAGGCTACACTTTGATACCCATATTAATAATATATGTCAGAAATCTTATTATAGGCTAAAACTATTGTATGAATACAAGAATATTTTACCACAAAGTACAAAAAAAATTCTTACTGAAAGTCTGGTACTGAGTATAGAGACGTTCATTCAGTGAATATACGACACAAAAATACTCTATCTATTCCCCAGCACCGCACCGAATTTTTCAAGGCGTCTTTTTTGTATACCGCAGCTCATGTTTACAATAGCCTGCCTGATGACATTAAAGTACTAAGTTCATCTGCGTTTAAGCATAAAGTAAAGGGATTTGTATCGGAGAGGCTTGTTTCATTGTTATGAGTTTTAATTTTACTTTTTGTAATGTGTAATTTTCCCTAATCTAATTTAATTTAGTTTCTTGTTTATAAGCGGTGGTTATGAAAATACGCTTGGCGGTACTTTCCACCTTTGTATGTAGTAAATTTTAAGTGTTGATGTATACAATAAATACTATATATTTTTTTATTACTTTCTATAAGTAGGCCTAACGGCTTACGCGTGACGTCATCCAATCTAGTCAAAAGTTATTTACAGGCGCATATTGAAATGTGCAATTTCTTTTAAAATTTCACAATTAAGTAGACATTTAAGATGCAAACATCTCGAAAAAAAAAATAAAAACTTATTTTTTTGTAAATTTAACTTTTTTATATGTAGTTTGAAACATACTTTAAGCGCGACTATTATGACTGATAATGTATTTTACTCATTTTTTTAAATAAAAAATTAAATTGTAGTTTATTTGCCTTTTTCTGCACACATAAATAATATTTAAGGGCTTCCTGTTAAAGCTCAGCCCTTAGACGCGCTTCATTCGATTTTTTTTTAAATGAAAATTAAATGTCAAAGCAAAAACCTTTGAATATCCAGTTTATGAAAATAGGTAAGTGGCGAAAAGTCACTATAGGCATAAAGGTGTCATAATAGATAATAGTAATGCCAAATTTGCTAGTGTGTTTTCTCCATCCAAAGGACCCCTTAATATATGAAGTCCTAATAATAAAACCTTTCAGAACCTCTATAATAAAAGGATTAAATATTTATCAATTTATTTATTTCTTTCAATATTTTCAATAAAATTAATCTAGTACATTATTGTTAAATATTATCCTGTAACTATTGATAATCACATTACTGCTTATGTTTTTAACGAACCTGGATATGGGATACCCGTATGTGCTTTTTATGTTCTATGACTATTTAGTACCTACCTTATTGCAAAATGCCCTTATTCTAGTCTAATAAAAGAGCAGAAGCAAACCATATAATGTAATGAAAATGCAAAAGAGAAATGACAAACAAACATAGTATTTCTACATCGCACAAACACAATACATCACAAAACTAGGCCATATACTAACTATATTAGAGCATAAATGTAATATATTTTTAAACAATTGTCCTACAAACTTGGGTGTTTCCCAGAAAGTATTTATTAAACCTGTACTTGGAACGATTTTTTTGCCTTAGCATTCTTATTTGAAATGGAATTTTATTATACAGTTTTGGGCCCAGATATCTGAAAAAATGTTGAGAACTAATTTAACATTTTACCTTTCTATAGATGATAGAAAAACAGCCTTTAATCTTAGAGAATACCCATGTTTTAAGATTTTGTCTCATTCTAGTTCATGATGTTTTTTGACCACTGAAAACGAAGCACGTTTTTTTTGGCCTGTCTCAAAATCAGGATAGAAAAATGCTTGCTCAGGTTTAGAATTTAGCCAATTTTACAAAATATATTTTAGTAGATGAACAGTGTTAAAAAGGTAAAATAATGTCTTACATCAATATGGGGATCTGTTACAAATAGATTTTACAGTGTTAGAATGAGGTAAAATAATAGAATTAGAATGAGGTAAAATAATAGAAGCAAGATTACGCAAATATTTATAGGAATGGGGGCTTATAGCAAACATTGCATTACAGCCTTTTTGAGGCCTAATTACACTAAATATCACTTATCCTAAAATTATACGAAACCGATACAATTTAACAGGAACAAAACTTATAAACTGTATAGAAAGTATTGGCCGGCACAAAATAATTACCACTCTTAATGCACGAAAGCAGGAGATCTTTTAGTCCAAAACATATAGTTTTACGTATTTTGAAAAATGCTTCACAATATAAATTTTATACCTAAATATACAACGATATATTCACTACAATTTCCACACACAAAAGCACAGAAATAGTTTCAATTTAAGAAAAAATGCGTGAAAATGACGGCAGACATTAACGTCAATCGTTAAAAACTCGAACTAATCATTTGCAGTGTTGCCACATTTTTTTAAATTGGGTCGCCACCCTTGTTGCTCCTTTGTCACCCAAAATCACATTTGTTTTAAAAGTAGAAATTAGAAAATGCTTTTTATAATTTTGAATAAGTTTTTTTGTTTATCATTTTCCTACAAGTTTTAGTAACCCAAAATCACCCAACCACATCAAATATATTTTTATACATAATTACCATATCCTTTATCTCAACTATAAAAATATATTGAAAACAAAATAACAATAAATCTTTTAAATTTATATGCTTAAAAACTTATATTGTAGCGAATTTGCAGAATTGCCTCGTCCTGAACATCAGCATTTGGCTCGGCTGGCTCGATATAGTTAGTTTCATACATTATTTGAGATGTAAACCTATTTAACGTATATTTGATTGGACTTAACTTTTTACAGCATTTGTTGAATGACATTTGATCAACACAATTGCATTTAAAAAGTTTAAGAAGAAGTAATAAGAGGAGTTACGAACTCTATTCTAGAAGAAGGAAATGTGCTTCATTGGTGGAAAAAAACAGGGAATTACCTAATTTTTAATTTATCCAAGACTAGGAGCCTGGTAAAAAAATACTACTCTATTTTAGCAACATCCGTACCTGGTGGGAGGATATTTACCAAAGCAGAGCTTATAGTCTCGAATCGTCAAATCAACTTAAAAAAATATATGTTTTTAAATGAAACTAAATATTTCTAGAAAATAATTAGGTTATTAGGTTAGTAACGTTTATTTTCGTAAAGGTTTTCTTTACCAAAGCAGACATTTACATTAAGCATCTAATGTATGTTAGAGTAAAAATATTATTTTTTTAAATATTTTTATTCTATTTGCTTTAGGGCTTGTAGGTCTTCTCGTGTTTTAATATGTTTGTGGTTGTGCTAGTAATCCTCGCTTAAAAGTTTACATTGTTAATATTTGATGTTACAATATTAGTGTTTTATTGTAATTCCATATTCAATAAAACAATAAACGTATCCAAGTCAATATCGACATATACTATCCGATATTTAAAGGTACCAAGTTACACATCACTAAAATTTACTAAATAAAAACAAAATATGCATGTCACCTGACAACTTAAAAAATTAACATTTTTGACTCTATACAACTGTCATTGTCTTTAAAAAACAATGCTATTGTCCTTATCGGATAACTGGTTTGAAAGACTAAACCAGTAATCCAAGACAAATATTTTCCGGGTTGCAGCATTATTTTTTTTAAATCGTAACAGTTCCTTTGAAACATAGTTTGTCGCAAACTACAGTGAGAAGTAGACCAAATTGCGATAAAGCGCCCAATCTGGCAACACTGGATATACAATACATCGAAGACGGTGAGTTGGGGATTGGAGTTCCAGTCGTCCAGTGTGACAATCAACGTTATTCGCGCGATAAAATAATCAATACTTTTACTGGGCTCTTCAATGCTATTCTTATGGCAAAAGCAATTAACTACATTTGATGATATCACTGCAATTTTAATATTAGCCAGTAGGCTTATTTATAGGAGGTAATGATTCCAGACTAATAACCAGACTAAGACCATTAGCCTTAGTTACCTCACCTATATGTATTTTGCAAATGCACAGAATCAATGGCCCTAACTGAAGAAATCACAAATACGGTTTTTAATACGCAACAACAAGATAAACAAACTGAACAAGGTGCTTACAAAGACATTTCTTACTAAGCCTAAATTGACCATTTATTATTAAAAATACGTATGGATGCCCTTTGCCATTTTAGAAATTCGCTATAAAATGAAGCAAAATAT
>MU184464.1:20378-57458 GCA_016904865.1 Pissodes strobi | reverse complement strand
ATATATCAAACGCAAATTTAAAACATGCCTTATTGATTGCCCAAAATATACAATGTATTTGTTGACAAAGCTCATCAATACTATATGCAGAAGTATCAAACACAAGAAATAACAATTGGTAATTTCAAAACTACTAAATATAAAGGACATGACCAGAAGAAAATGACACAAAAAACATACTGGTAAAATAATACTAAACAAAGATAAATATAAATAAGTGAAATGCAATATAGGTGTGCCTAGGTATTTGCCTTTTCAGAGATTATAATTTCTTTCAGGCTCATACCCAAGACAAAATATGAAATATAAAGGCAAAGTATAAGCAAGAAATTCTACCGTGATAAAGAGTAGGTACCAAGTCACGATCACATAGTAAAATTCTTCAAAACAAACTCAGAAACACTATTTAACGGACGTCCAATGAGAAGCGACTTCAGTCCCCTTCATGCTCAAAGGAAGATGATTAGATATAGCTTTGCTATTATAAAATAAAGATAGATAGATAAATGGAGTGAGCAGACCAATACCCTATGAACTAGAAGGCCTGATATCTAAAAGTAAGATGGCGTCGCGGGTAGGGAGCAGGCTGTAAAAATGGAAAACGTATTAATTCATATATAAACTGCTTTTGTTGCTTTTTGTCTTCAAAAAAATGCATACATACCTAAATTATTTTTAATAGTTAATTACATGTCATTTACCAAAACAATAACAAAATCGCTTGGGAGTCATACCCATCACAGAAGGGAACCTATTAATTATTATCATCATTAGTTTAACAATTATAATATGTTGCAATATAAAAAATACGAACTATGGCTATTGATTTATAAATCTACAATGGTTTGTTTAAAATATGTCTCGAAGTATATATAAACTAAAACATGAATACATAGTTACCTAGATATTTTTTAAAGACTGATTCCAGAACTGCGTAAAAAATTATATGCACGCGATATCTAAAATAAAATGCTACAAAATACGGTGGTCGTATTTAGAAGTGGTTTTTAATAAAAATATTTATTCTTTTAAAAATTTGATAGAATCGTTTTTTGCTGG
Source organism: Pissodes strobi (assembly GCA_016904865.1). Lineage (NCBI taxonomy): Eukaryota > Metazoa > Arthropoda > Insecta > Coleoptera > Curculionidae > Pissodes > Pissodes strobi. Next base: position 56,399 of record MU184464.1, on the reverse strand, counting down.
GATTTGATCTTTTACAGATGTTAAAATATCACTTACAATGTTTAAATTGTCTTCTACAGAACGTTGTTCGGTATATTGTTTTAGAAAATAAGCAGTTTCAATAAGAACTATCTCTACAGTATTATCATCATGTACTTCTAGAGATAAATTGAGTTGGCTTTTGTCTTGATATACTCACGTGTTTGTTGACAGCAACACCCATCCTCTATTGATATAAACAAATTTTCAGAACTAAAGACAATACATTTTAAGTTAGCTTGAGAAGCCTTATCAATATTAATAAAACATATATTATATTTATTTGTCCTTTGCTATTTGCAGCATCCTTTATTAAGCTAGGTTTTTATTATTTTGCTGTATGCTTTATTGATCATGATAAAGATTTATCAATTATATCAATAGGCTTTGACAACCACAACACTCAGCTAAAACTTTTTCAATTTGCTAGTACTCTAGCAAATGCCTTTTTTCTTGGGGGGCACTCTCTTTTAGATGTCTTGGCACCAAACATTAACAAGAGACTAGAAGGTCCACTCTCAGTCGGCACTTTTAATGTAGCGCTTACAAAGGCGAGACGCCAGACTTTAGATCAGAGGGGGTGAAATGTGGCACGAGGCATGAGCGGTTAACCAGCATTTAATCAGGTTACGCGACCTGGCAAGGAGGGAAATCCTGGGGGCGGGGCTTAGAGTGAACCTTCTAGTCTATTGCTAATGATCGGTGATCTGGGGTTTTGATATGTAGCTCGGATGATTAGACAAAATACTTGGTACTGCACCGAAGTATTCAAAATAATGATCGAAAAAAATAAAATTTGTATTCATAATACGGGTTGTAGCCCTTTCAATTTCATTGGGCGTAAAGTGGAGTTCACACACCTAAATTATATATTTACTTTAATTGCCTTCGTTAGATCAAGGTTTCGGTCAAGACAACCATTGAATACAGTTCTCTTCTTTTCATCTTTCCTTTTATAATACTGCTGCATTCGGAAGACGTTGCTACAGCTGGAATCTTGTCTCTTGGCTTTCCCTTAATAGTTTTTATTGTTTTATGTTCAGGCCAAAATAAGGTTCCTTTAAACTGGGTAGGAATAGAACAGGAAGGAGATTCATTTGCAATAGCTTCGTTTTCCGATATAGATATATTAATTTCATGCTTTTTTGACTCTGCTGTTACATCATCGAATGGTTACGGTTTTCGTCATTTGCTTCAAGTACTTTTGGTTGTTCAGTATTTTCATTTGATCTGTCTTCCTTGTTAGGAATATCATTTGAAATTTTCCCACTAATATAATCTATTACCTTTGGAGATAAATCTGGTAAAACTGAATCTATAAACTGTACTCCTCTTTCCTTTTTGTCAATTTCGTTTTTATTTTTTTGGATAGACAAAACACCTATTACTGACACATAATGCTTCAATTATCGGCACCCACAAGCAACAATATCTCCTTTAAAAGTGTGAAATGTATAGGGTGCCGAAAATTGGACTATCAGACCGTGAATATATTTGGTATGCAAGGCAATTTGTTGCACTTTGTAGTACAGCAGGATACGCGAAAAACGACCGGACATTCAGAAGCTGCATATTATTACCAATTATTGGCATTATACCGATAATAGGTTACGTGGTGATTTTACGGTGTACCTATTATCGGCACCCTCTAAAATAATAAAACATGACATATAATGGCTTATACAAATATTTTAACCAAAAAATAAGACTATACAATTAGTTAGGATGAAATATCAAGTCTCTGTAGTTATATTAAATAACGAAAATATGAGATGGAAACTCACCTATATCTAACACAGAAAACAAGCACCTCTGACGCTTAGCGCCAGACAGGAAGTAGTGGCGGGCTCAACCAAATCTTCTCTGAGTTGTATTTCTAAACTGACAACCAGGCGCATTTGTAAAGGTGGAGGTAAGGAATTAAAGAAGACCATACATCTCGCGGACTTTTTCGCAATTTATTAGAAGCCTTAATATTTCAAGAAATTTACCTAATATGCCGATAATTGGTACAGTGCCGATGATGGGTACTTTTACCTTATACACCGCAGCAGCTACTCTTGCTCTACAAAGCGCAAATAAGACCGTGCTTAGATTTTTTGCTCACACATCTGGGGTGCCGCACCTAAGCACACGCTAAAGCTGCTAGATTCCATTCAGAACAGGGCTGTGCGTTCATCTCGTGGGTGACCCGGAGTTCTGGGGGGGGGATCTAAATAGTCTGGAACACCGCAGACATGTGGCCGAGATATCCCTGTTTTACAGATATTTTTACGGCAGTTGTTCCCAAGATTTGGTCCGCATCATCCTGCTCCCAGCAACGCATGTCAGACAGTCGCGACAGACGGCAAGAGCGCACCCGTTCGTTGTACAACTGGAAACACCTAGAACGTCGTATTACAAGAACTCCTTTGTCTGACGCACTGCGTCACTGCGGAACTCACTCCCATGGGCATGCCTTGGGTGTTTTGGTTAGTTTTTGTTCGTTGCGCCCCTGTAGCGAGCGAAGCGAGCGGATGGATATGCGTGAAGTGTAATATTAGACATTCTAATGTAAACGTTACAAATGTAACGCACGTCAGGCGGTATCTGTGACGGGAATGTGCTTTGCAGACTGTCTGTAACTGTTAGTGTAAAATGTGTTCTTTCTAACGCCAGGCAACCAATTCCAAATAAGTGGTTGCATATATTCAGGTGTCACGCGGCCTAAGGTGGCATTAGATTTTCATGTCGATGATCTCGATATAGGATATGTTTACACATCAGTGTCTCGAGTACTAGCAGAGTCACTCAATTTTTTTTGCTTAAAAATAGTTCACAGACCCAATTTTACGGCCGTTGAGTATATATACACACAATATTACAAATTCTACAACTATAAGTGTAGGTGCCGATGACGATACTTGAAAATTAGTTCGAAAAACTAACTCCCCGACGCGCTGCCCCTGCTTTTAAACGACAATGTCCTTGTGAGTACAGTTTTGTAATATCTAGTTGTTTTGAAAATCAAGAAAAAAAAACTTTACAAAAAGCATGTCTTGCCACAGGAATCGAACTCGAGCTGCCGTATCAGAGACACAGCATACAAACACTAAGCTACGAGACCACTTGAAAGCAATTCGCTGGACCATAAAGATATGGTGTTTGTCACAATTGTCTAGGGAACCTACTAACTTTTTGATGCGAAAGCTGCGGACATACGTAATGGCGAAACAAGAATATATATTATTATGACTTTGCATGGCCCTCCGCTCGCTACGGGGGCGCAACCAACAAGAACTGACCCAAGGCTTGCCCAAAATAAAATGAAATAAATTAATAAAAAAACAGACATAACCTTAGAAAAAGTAAACAATACATATTTTGCCAACGACGGGAATCGAACCCGCACGATACAATTGACAAGCAGAATGTCTAACTACTACACCTACTACACCATCGAGGCGTTGAAAGCATTTCGCTAGACCATAAAGACATGGATCAAGAATCGTAAACTCTAAGAGCTCTTTCACACGAGGATACTGTATTGCGAGATACGCGTATCCGAGATACAGAATCGCGGTCGAAAACTTGGACTGCTGCATCGAATTCACGTATTTCTTTAATCAGTACTAAAATAGTTGCAGTGCCGTGCTTAGGTTCATCACTATAGACGTAGTAAATAATACCTATGACGATTGAATTTATACTGAAAAATATCCTGCGTCTATCATATCTTCTCCGATGCAAAAGTATCCATGTCTGAACACGTCCATATATCGTAATGGTAATTTTGTATGCGGCATACGCATTCAGCGTCCGGCGGCTGAAGTTGCCGGGATACAGAAATTCGGAATCGCGATTCTGTATGCGTCGCTCGTGCCGTGTGAATAGGTCCATTTGAATGTATGTTTAACCTGTATCCTGTATCTCGGATACGCGTATCTGGCCTACAGTATCATCGTGTGAAAGAGCTCTAATAGGATTGCCGAATCAGCTAAATCTGCCGCCCAGTGCAGAGTTTACGATTCTTGGACATGCATAATTCCGATACATTCGGCCATTACGCATGTCCGCATCGAAAAACTAGTAGGTGCCCTAAACGCTGCTATGTTCTTCAACAATGTAATGCCCCCTTAATATTTATCTGATGTATTGCGCGCGCAACTCTGAAGGCCTGTGACCGAGTTCTCGGAAACGGGTACTCTTTTTCAGGACCAGATTAATCTGTCAAATCTATAATTTTTGAAATATACGCTTCCTAATTTTCACTTCAAATATTCTCAGAATTTCCGATCGTGCATTGGCGTCATCTCTCGCTCAGTCTTAGCATCACTTACCCTTAATTACAACCTACAACTATTCAAGAACGCGTATCAATCAATATCTTCGCACACACATCGCTCGTCGAGTGCCATAGGATCACTCTTAATGTGTGTGCCACTGCCATAAAAAAAAGAATGCTTTTGATAAGTCGCAAAGAACTACTGCGACTGATTCTAAGAATAAGAAGACTGCATCACTTGTAGACTTAAAAGCCTGAAAGCCAAATAGGTATGAGCTATAAGTATTTTGTGTTTCTCCAGAAAGACCATTATCCGTCTTTTGACCAATTTCCCTAAAATTTTCGACAATGCAATGTTGATAAAAGAGCAATGGCTCTAAAATCTGAAGGACAATTCTTATCGTCACCCTTAAATGATCCGATAGCTCTCTTTAAACATGAAGAAAAAGTGGCAGAAAAGAAGGAAAACACATTAAGTACACTATCAGAAAGCTTAAGAAATATCTTCATTGCCATTCCATCCCATCTAATGCATTTTTATTCCTTATTTGGGAATATATGTATTTAAGTTCCGCTGGATCTGTTGAGTCAAGACAAAATGTCTCTAATACCCTGGCAAGTCGCAAAATTACTTTGCAATTGGACTTATTGATAATTTGACTGGACATATTAGCAGTTATGGAGCAATAATACTAATTTGGTTCTTCAGGGGATAATTTGGCATCACTAAAGTCAACAAGTCAACACTACTCTTTCCTCGGAGTTCATTTATTATACGCCAAGTTATTTCAATCTTTTCTTGGGAGTACTATAAATAGCTTGTTGAAGTTAAAGTTGTATAGTATTGTATTTTACAATAATTGGAGGATGACTGCAGGGAATGCTACGTGGGTTCCAAAACTGATGCTAAGCTATCCAACGTCAAAAACGTGTTAATGGTGCTAGCAGATTTTTGGTACTCTCTGACTAATACCAACAAATTAAAATGTTGAGTAGCAGCTCATTCCAAAAGGTGAAATTATTATAATTCTTTACTATAACCCTATATGATTGGAGCGTATTGAATTGCGAAGACCAGGATCCAAAGAAATTCAAGGTACCTAACCCAATCAGAGACGAAACCAACGTTGTGTCAGGAGAGATAAAGAAACATTTTAGACTTTTTGAAATTTTCCATTTCTTTTAATCTTCATTGCGTAATATTTCTTTTCAATAATTGCTCCTCTAGATTATTACACAGATAAAGAAATTTTGAAAGTGTTGTCCAGTCTTGCATTTCATAAAAAAACCTTAATCACAACAGGATTTTGTGTATATAATTCAATTTAAATTGACAATTATTTTAATATTCAGTTTTTCTCTGTGATAGCTGCACTGGAAATTTACATGCCGGTATAATTGCAATTATAAAGAATTATTTTTGATTAATTTGAGTTGTACATACCTGAATACCCCTTATATCATCCATATTAAAAGCGTGATTTGAAGATGAATAAAGGCTAATATAAATAAGTCAAGTGAAGACTAAGTTACGCTTTAGAAATTCAAGCTATCAATCGGGAAAAAAATATACACCAGATTAAAGGAAGAAAAGACCCATGCACAGGGTCACGAATTAAAAAAGACTTTAATGATACAATAAGGGGATTATAGCAATCCCCGTGTACCAGTTAACTAAAGTGATTATCTGTGTAGTAGTGTTTAACATAACTCCGCCCATGGATATTTAGAGATTTGCTCTCACCCCAATTGAGACTGGGTCTTGCACATTCGCAAATTGCATTTACAAATAGGGGGTTAAGTCACGTTTATACATTTCGAATATGAACTAAACATGTTACCTATTTATTCATTGCTTTGCCCTGCGCTCACCCCAGCAGTGGATTTATTTAAACGGATTTACTAATTGAGGGTCCTCTACATTGATTTTTAAATTGTCTGTTTTGGGGAGTAGTGAAACAGGCTCATTTCAATTTTCCTTAACGTACCAAGTAACGTACCAGGGTTGATGGCATATAATTAAAAATTTTGTAAAAGTATGTTTAATACACATCAGAAATATTAATCAATTCTCCAGTCAAGTGTAATTTCTGAGTCCTTATACAATATATATTTTTTTTTATTTCGGTCTAAGCTAAAACTAAGAATTATATAAAATTAGAACAATGCTAGTTAGCTGACTACACCTTGAATTTATCATTTTTAAATTTTCTTCCGATATGTATAGCTCTATACAGTGATTTAAAAGTACTTTGGCGGCGAGTGATTGAGAAAATAAAAATACAAAATACCATCAGCACACCTCAAAGTCAGCTATTAATAAAATTGGTTCATAATATTGGAAGTGGATTCAACTACATATAATAGAATAATAATCAAGAAAAATACTTTGGGTTAACCAATACTTGTTAGAGGTTATATAAAGCGGTAGAATATATACAAATTGTGTAGTGCTTCCGCTGTTGGACATTTGGTTACGTTGCAAAGAATTGTGAGAGTTTGATGGAAGTTTGTCCAAAATGTGCTAGTGATCATAAAGCTGATAATTGTCAATCTACTGAAGAAGTATGTGCAAACTGCAAACGTTCCCCGGAAGTTATTCTTATTCTGAATATTGATTACTATCATGTAGCTTATACTAGACAATGTGGTACCCAAAGATTCACTTTGGTGGTGCCTATAAAAGAGCACATGAACGCTGATGTGTTTAATACAAACAAAGGATACCAACCAACAACAAACCTTATGTATGTAAATACAGCCAGTTTATTATATCATAAGCTTGAATAGATAATTGCTAAATGGAGGCCGATGGTAGTATGTTTATCGGAAACACATCTTATTGAAGATATAGATGACGGAGAAAGAGACATAAATGGTCATCAGTCATTAATTTTTTTTCTTCAATTAGTGGAGTATCCTGTTATTTTGTTATTTTAATAACTTCTTGTTCTATGCCTTCTTTATCCAATTTGGACACAGCTGTCGCCCTCAAAGAATGATTGCTGTTTTTTTTTCTTTTCTGCTGCTAACCCTTTTTTGCTTGGTTTGACGTCCATGTGGCAATAAAATTTCTTCCTGCGGGGATATTTTTATAACATTTTCCATTTCTCCAAAATAGATTTGCTGTTAAAAAGAATCGAACACTTTTTATATCTTGCCGTTTCTCAATAAACTTTTTATGTAGTCGTACTGGGCAGATATTTGATTTTTGTTGTTCCGAATTACCGACATTGAAGAAGCGCAAGGTTTAGTACCCCCTTGAGATCTTACTAAAAATTGGGTCATACTGAAATCGGCCAGTTCTGTCTTCTTCGTTGTTAATTCTTCGTTGTTAATTCTTCCTTAAAGTAGCTGACCAAATATTTTACGCCTCTCCAAGCTAATTCAAATGACAAAACAATAAATAGTTTTTCTGGAAGCCATCAGGATTATCTTCATTTCACGAGTTCTGTTGTAACTGCTTTCGCTTAGCCCATGTTGTATTACGCGCTGACTTAAACTCAATATTTATAAATGGGTTAAAGGCGATGCTAAAATCTGTATCATATTTTTCCATAAGCTATTTGGCCGTCATGTTCCACATTACTTCACGGTATTTTCTTTGTAATCTTGACTACCATTTTGTTGCCACATATTAAACGCCAATCCTTTAATATGTTCGTTATCTCCGGAATATTTCTGTTGGGTTTAAAATCTACTATCGTTTTTTTTTTATGTTTTATACACACACAATATAACGCGATTAGTTAATTGCTTAACCAGCGGTCCATATGCCTGGTTCACTCAGCGCTGTTAATATTTATAGGTATGGGTCGTAGAGTTGATGAGAGTTGGACGAAGGCGCCACTAAATTTTCTAGTATGCAGAAATCAATGATTTAGACATGAAAATTAGAGTAGCAAAATTTAGAAAAATATCCTACCTAAGAATATTGAGAAACCTGAAAATAAACTGAATAACTAAAATCTGAATTTATAAAGTTCTGACTAAGTAACTGAGAATCACAGAACGCCCTAGATAAAGATTAATCCCTTAAATAAAAAAATATAAATTAATCCCATGGCAGCGGTAATGTCAGTGGACAAGTAAACAGTTCAAAAATATATTAAATCAAATAAATTTGCTTGTGAAGAAAATATATGGTCAGTGAAGATCTACAGGGTGAAATCGAAGTGAGCTCAATTCGGTAACCTGCTTATGTACAAAATTCTAAAGTGGTGAGTATGTAAGACGGTCTACTGTCATTAGGCTTACAGCAAATTACAGTAGGTGCGTAGCATTTAAGTGAGTATACACAATACAAAAAGTTAATCAGATAATTACAATAATATTAGCAAGACATTTGCTAAGTGAGATAATATCAGATACGATAATGAAGAAAGTAAGTATTAACAAATCAAATAACGGTAAGAAATGGTAATAGGTACGATACAAGATAATAAACGGCTCTTAAAGCCATTTAATTGTAAGTTCGATAAAAATAAGGTAAGTAATTAGATGACCTACAGTAAGGGCGTAGCATTTAGTTAAATGTACGTAATACAAAAAATGTAAATCAGATTATTACAGTGATATTAGCAAGACATTGGCTAATTAAGATAATCTCAGATACGGTAGGGGCAGAAAGGAAAGTCTTTATTAATTAATCAAATAACGCTAAGAAACGGTAATAGAAACAATTAAAGATAGTAATCAATTAAAAGTCATGGTACGGTAAGATCGATAAAATAAGACAGGTAATTATAGGGCCTACTTGTATGTCCTGTTCACCTGGTCTCCGGAATTGGAATTCCTAGCAGTGGTTGGTGGTTATTTCCCAGCCTACACGGCTGCTCGGCTGGGCCCAATTAAGACTTTTTACTGCTTCCTGAGAAGCTGCACGTCACTCCATGCAGTCAGCATCACTTTGACAAAAACGTCCCAAACGAGCAGGAATGAAACTGGAAAAACTCTCTAGGCTAAGGAAAGACCGGGGAGCATGGATGTTCAGCCCCGAGGAAGGACCCTAATTAAATCATAAATAATTTTAACTATCTACTATTGAAACACAACTCTGTAACAAACCTTTTAAAAGGGTAACCTCATTTTACATAAAGTACATTTACGGGACGATATACGAGAATATATTATTGGCGGTGTGCTACGAAAAATGGACCTGATGGTCAAAAATTACAACGATAATATCGCCAATTTAAAACTTGTCTTTTTCTCTCCTTACCCACTCATCGCGCGCAAGGGGAAGACCTCGTCAAATACCAAAAGATATCTTAAGGTGGGTCCAGACCCACAATACGTTCTTACACGTTGCAGTTGCTAGTTGCATTTAGTGTAGACGTGAAATTTCGCACGAACGCGCACAAACGATCTGCTCCGCGTGTTTTGTTGTTGTTCCACCAATTGTCGGTACGTGCGCGTTATGGCGCGTTCAGTTCGGACGTAGTACAAGCAAAGTTTGGTAAGTGGACGGTACATTCGTTCGATATTGTCTTCTGTCTGATTGTTTCTCTCTTTCAAGTTTTAAATATGTCTGACAAACTGGACTCATGAAAAAGTAATTCGTTTAGTAAATAGAAGATTGCTATCACTATAATTTTTTCGACTGTTTAGTAGCCTTGTAGTCCACCAGCATCGTTTTTTCTTTTTTCTCTCTTTCTCCACTGCATCAATATTATAATAAATGCAGAGTGGCGGCAATTGTAATATCAGTATCGCTCATATTAATAATGACTACTCTCAACCACAAAATGTAAATAAATATCTCAACGCGCGTAGTGGAACACTGACAAGCAGGTGTTTGTCGCAGAGTGGAGTGTTCTCCAGTGCTGCCAATTGTATTTTCTATACTGCTCACAAAATATAATCCTGATTACTCACAAATTACTCACAATCCCTTAAATGCCCGATTACTTGAAATTACTGACAATTTCAATACTAAAATGTCTATTTTTTTAAGAAAAAAGATGTATAATACTCCGCTTCGTTTATTTGTTTTGGTGAACTGAGTGACGAAGTGACCCACGCGCCTAATGTCAACATTAATGTATGACGTCATAACTAATAAGGCTTTTAGGCAAACGAAATTAATATAAAATAAAAATCGTACAATTTGCTCCCGAAATTACGATGCAGTGCTAGCTAAAGTCGCCACCTTTTCGCTATAACAGATCAGAAGAGCTGAGCTGAGAAAGAACAAAGAAAACCGGCCTTTAGGGAGTTCACAAAGATAAGGTACAAAACTTGGTAGATCCCCGAAAAAAATTCCGAAATTCCGTACAGTCTCGTATAGAGGCACTGTAAAATTCCGCGACCTTTATGCCCTCTATTAGTATTAGCGCCAACAACCAAAGCTGCCTGGCAGGAATCTCTATCCGGCATCCGGCGCAAAAACTAGCACCCTCTATTTGCCAACAACAACACTAACAACCGAAAATAACAATTATTAACTAAGAATGACGTAAGGCGAAATACTTTTTAATATTTTCCATCTGACGAAGTAAAAATATTGAAAAAAAAATACTAGTCGATTACTCACATTTTACTCACAAAATGGCATTACTCACAATTTCGCTCACACGATTTGAATTTACTCACAAATGTGAGTAATTACTCACAAATTGGCAGCCCTGGTGTTCTCGTCCAATGACCAAATTATGTTCGTAGAGGTTGCTACAACATGGACAAATGCACTGTGCGGCTTAGTGCGGAGCGGCGCGGCCGGTCTGGACCCACCTTTAGACATCCGTCAAGGGAACGTTGGAAAAGGAGGTACGGCTACTAGCACCTCGGAACTGTATTTGTTGATACCGGTTGGGCGCGTCTCGATATTCCAAAGTATGAATAGTTATTGTTTTAAATTTTAAGATATAAATTCTTAGTTCCGAATAGGTATGTAAGGTTCTAATATGAGGTAAAGATAATATCAACCACATAAATCTACCAGTGAAAGAGAAGATATTGTCACGACTAACAACCGTCCGAACGTTTTTGTGCTACCCTATAGAACTAGCCGCCGTGCCGCTCGCTTCTCTGTCTGTATGAGTCATCGCCCGGCCGGTCGCGAAGATTCAGGATCGCTGGAATTATCTCGATGGCCTCGTCGAGATCATATAGAGTGGCCTCGGAATACTTCCCGAATATTCGTGATAGATTTGAGATTATATACAAGCAGACCTAAGGCGAATGTTAGGGAGTTAGTTCAGTTAATCATTGAGTGTTGAATAGATATTAGTTGTAAAGTTATAAGAGTAGTTTAGAGTGTTAAATTGTATACAGTGGTATTGTATATAGTGAAGTGAAAGAGAGTATTAGTTGAAAATAGCCAAGTTGTAATTCTGTTAAGAACCCACGGGAAAAACGTAACATTTGGTGTCAGAAGTGGAATTGTGAAGAGATCGGACTTGTGAAGTATTTTTTCTATGGTTAATACAAGGCAACAAACGGCAGAAATGGAGCAAATAAATAAAATGTTGGCCGATTTCATGGAAAATCTAAAGAAGAACAGGACCGGCTTCAGAAAATTTTCAAGATCAAGAAGATAAAAGGCAAATGGAACAGGACCGGCTTCAGAAAATCTTGGACGGGCAATACGAAAAATTTGAAAAAGAAGTAGACAATATACAAAAGGAAATGAAGAATCTTCAGGCAGAAGTGACGAGACTAAAAAATCAAGGACCCACCGAGAGGGTATTCGCCACAGGATAGAATATAAAACCTCCAACGTATGACGGTCAAACATCTTAGACAATGTACAGAAGACAATTTGAAGCCGCTGCTGTTGCCAACGGTTGGAATAACGAAGAAATGGCTAAATCACTAGTGGTTGCACTTCGTGGATCTGCCCTGTAACTATTACAGACTATTCCCATCAGCCAGCAGGGGAAATATGACATACTTGCAGCTGCCCTAGAGAGACGATTTGGAGACCAACATAGAAGACAACTGTATCAGGCACAAGTTAAGTCCCGACATCAGAAGCCTGGTGAAAACCTGCAAGAGTTTGAGGCAGACATTAGACGTCTCATTCAATTGGCCTACCCGGGAGCGACAGAGGAATTTCAAGAGGAACTTGCTGCCCAATATTTCGTGGATGGTATTAGAGATCCAGAAACTCAGAAAATGCTACGCCTAGCCAAATTTGATAACAGCAGCGAAGCTTTGGGTCGAGCCCTAGAAATCGAGGCAGCCTGTAACATCTCCAAGCCAAAAATCAGGGCCGTATCCATCCAGGAAGAAAAGCCGACAAACAGCTGTGAATTAACTGAGATGGGCGAAATTTTGAAGAAATTAACGGAAGTTCTTCAGGCCAGAGGGAGATTCCGGGAGCCAATAGAAGATAGGCCACGTAACCGAAATACATCAAATCAGTGCTATAGATGTGGCAGGACTGGGCATTTCAAAAGAGACTGCCGAGTACAACTACGATCTAGATCTCCATCCAGAGACCCTAGGGCCTCGAAGTCAAATCAGGAAAACTTCAATTAGTCAACATTGCGGGGCGGGTGTTGGCTAAGGGAGATAAAGCCCCCAGGATCGTCTCCATAAAAAGCCTAGGAAAAGCTGCCGACAGTCTAACTATTAAAGGAAAGATCAACGGAGGAGCCATAACAATTACTGTTGACACTGGTGCGGCGGTATCTTTGATAAGGTCCAACAGGGTAAATAGAGTAGAAGTACTACCCATATCAAAGAATGTAGTTTTACGTACGGTTACCGGTGAGACAGCTGAAGTACTTGGGAAAATGGATATCGAACTTCAACTTGGAAGAATTAAATTATACCACACAGTGTTAGTAGCCGACATAGAAGACGAATTTATTTTGGGAATGGATCTCATTGGCCAACATGGATTCTCTTTTGACAGCAAGCTTAATCTTCTGAAGTTTGGCACCGAAGAGTTCATCCTTACCAAAACAGACGACGGCACACCGACTAAAGTAGTGGCGGCATGTACTGTCAGAATAAGCGGAAATACCGAGCAGATAATTTTTGGGAAATTGGAGAAGGATTTTGGAGGCTGCATCAGACTTATCCAGCACCACGATTTGCCTTGCAAACATCTCGTAGGCAAAGCACTAGTCAAAACCGACGGCGAAGTACCGATAAGGATAGCAAATATTTCACCTAATTCCATCAAAATCAATAAAGGAGATATGTTAGCCATTTGCGAGCCGGTGCAGTGGGTAACCAGTTGCGAAACGCAGTCAGAAATAACACCCTCGACATCACCTAAGGAAGTCCTAGAACACTTCTAGAAGTCGTGGCATCATCTGTCTTCCGAAGAACTGAAAAGAGCTACACAATTTATCAAAGAGCAGAGCACAGCCTTTGAAAGAAAAAATGGCACTACTGGAAGAACGAACATCATAAAACATAAAATCGACGCTGGAAGTGCTCACCCCATACGGCAGCATCCTCGGAGGCTACCAGTGACGAAGCAGCAAGAGGTTACCACATTAGTCAACAAAATGCTTGACGATGGAATTATTGAGGAATCATCAAGCCCATGGTCGTCTCCTGTTGTCTTAGTCACCAAGAAGGATGGAACTACCAGATTCTGCGTGGACTATAGAAAGCTCAATGACGTCACCAAGAAAGGCAGCTATCCACTTCCCAGGATTGATGACACGTTGACGACACTAGCAGGATCTCATTGGTTTTCAACACTCGACTTAAAGAGCGGCTAGTGGCAAGTAGGCATTGACGAACAAGATAAGGAAAAGACCGCATTTTCTACTGGAAGTGGTTTATATCAGTTTAGAGTTATGCCCTTCGGACTATGCAATGCCCCTGCTACTTTTGAGCGTCTTATGGAGGTTGTTCTACGAGGCCTCACTTGGAGGACATGCCTGCTCTATCTTGATGATATAATGGTAATGGGAAAAACTTTCGAAGAGCACCTACAAAACTTGCATGATGTTTTTACTAGAATCAAGAATGCTCAGCTCTTACTGAATCCAAAGAAATGTTTTCTTTTCCAACAAAAAGTTGAATTTCTCGGGCATGTCGTGTCATCAGAGGGAATCCAAACCGACCAACGGACAACCGTCCGAACGTTTTTGTGCTACCCTATAGAACTAGCCGCCGTGCCGCTCGCTTCTCTGTCTGTATGAGTCATCGCCCGGCCGGTCGCGAAGATTCAGGATCGCTGGAATTATCTCGATGGCTTCGTCGAGATCATATAGAGTGGCCTCGGAATACTTCCCGAATATTCGTGATAGATTTGAGATTATATATAAGCAGACCTAAGGCGAATGTTAGGGAGTTAGTTCAGTTAATCATTGAGTGTTGAATAGATATTAGTTGTAAAGTTATAAGAGTAGTTTAGAGTGTTAAATTGTATACAGTGGTAGTGAATAAAGAGAGTATTAGTTGAAAATAGCAAAGTTGTAATTCTGTTAAGAACCCACGGGAAAAACGTAACAATATTATATTTCTGGGTTTTGTAGCATTTGCAACGCTACAACAAAGAGAAAATCCCAGAAAGAGGAGTCCCGTAACAGCGACGTCCTAGGTGTTTGCAACTGAATCGTATGTTGATTGTTGTATGTTCATTGGTAAAGGACATAAACTGCTGCCATATGCACTGCTTACGGTTTTTTGTATTTTTTGGTTTACTTTCTACTTTTTCTCTGTTAAACTGAAAGCATTTTCTCCAAAACGAGATATTTTTGAAGAATATTTGATATTAATAAACACAAAATATTGCTGACTATACTAGCCGTAGAGGGTGGCTATTTAAAAAAAAAAGTCATGCACAAAGTAAAGACCTGCCGGGCTTTTATCGGTACCTGCCGGACTGCCGGACTTTTATCGGTACCTGCCGGGCTTTTATCTATCTTTCCCGCTATAATTTTCGTAAAATGCACTACTCAGATGGTTTTTTTTATACATGAAGGAAATAATCCTTTTGATACTATTTTCTCATAAAACAGAACTTTTTTTAGAATACGCTATATAAAGAGAGCAGCAGTTATTTATTCCTTAACTTTCAATTAGGTATTAAGAACCAAATCCTTATGGAAAAGGTCACCTAATCAGTCTATACATCTTATATTTTTTCCTTGGAAATTATTTGAGTAAGTAATTTAAGAGATAGGTATCGAAGAAAATAATTTTGTTTTCCAATATATACCATTCCTTATGGACAACATATCGTTATTGGATGAACTTAGAGAAAAACTTTAAATACGAAAGTTGTAGAGCAGCTAATTGTGTATATTTTAGAAATATTTTCTATTACACCGGGTGGTTCAAACATAAGCTTTTTAAATGCTTATGTTCTACAAAGCTAAGTTTCGTATCGAAATAAGAAAGTAATGCTGATATCGCCCTAAAATATAATTTAGTTTAAAATTTAGTGATAACAATGTAACCAGGGCAAACATAGACCCAGAACACAGTTCATCATGACATATTCATGCTGGGCATAGAGTTATGAGGGTTCTAGTCGTGGAATAAAGATGATATTCAGTTAGAAATAGCCGCCTCTTCTAAATAATTTAATGTATTAAGTTAAATTTATGTGCCCCTACCGGCAATTTGGACCGTCTGTATTTTATCTTAAAGTTATAGTGAACATTTTGGATTAGAAACAAGTTTCAAATTACTCCTTGCAGTTCCTCTTTTTGCTTTCCTCAAGAAATATGAATCACGATAAAAATCCTGCACATAAATGGTAGACAACAAAGTAGTTTCAAAACATAATATCTAACGAACCGTACTAGTTTTCATAGCTTATTTCTTGTTAAAAGTTGAGAGATTCAATATTGGGAACTGTTATTATTGTTATTCTGAAAAATAGTAGACAATGCTGGTTTTCAGTCGAAACTAAATATTTTTGACTGGAAATTAAAATAGGGTTTATGTTACCGTCGCGCCGTAGAAAATATTTATACAAGAAATACAAGAAGTTCTAGGCATTATTTATATAGGTTAACATATCTAAACGCAGTTATTTTCGAAGTAAGTATTGGCGTTTGCAAAATTGATAATTTGCCTTTCATAAAACGAAGGAAAAAAATACTTTTCCTCGATACTACTATATCTACATTCTAAATTATGACATATTTCGCTAATTCCGTTTATTTAGAAATGTAACAATTGGAAATTACCATTTCTTGACTATTAATTAAAGTTAAATGTCAACTACTATCCCTATTAAAATTTTTATTAACCATTTTTTTATTGAATTATTTTTCATTCACCATCTTGTGAAGAATGGGGCAGATTCTTGGTCCTAGCGATTGTTTTAAATATCGATTAAATTTTAAAATAAAGCACTTATAAGAATAGCATAATAATGTATTGGTCACATTACATAGTATACTTCATAGTACTTCTCCAATTAACTAGGGTTAAAATCCAATAATTACATCATTCGCATCTCGTTGTAGTGATTTGACTATGTGTTCTGATCATATCCTTTTATTTTAATGTTCTCCGGAGAGGGTGAAGGAAGTCACATATGTGGTTGCCTTAAATAAAAGTAAATGTTTAATATTAACTGGGTTTTAGGTTTCAGGAGTTTGAGCTCCGATTTTGTTTCGAGAAGATGCTTGTCAATAATGCTTAAATGATCTCATAGTTTCTTAATTTTATAAAATACATAGGTTGTACGGTTGTGGTGAATTATAATTTTAATGCTTTCTATATTTATTTTTGGGGTAAGTGAATTTTACTGACTAAAATTGTTTGCATTAGCTTTTGGGAGTGTTTCCGACATAATCCAGAAAATTAAAACTTTCTCCATTTATTTTTCTTGAATTATTAACTTTCTTAGAAGAAACGCGATTACTTAGAGATTTTAAAGTGTAAAGGGGGATGAAACCAACCATGAAAACAAATGAAAAATATACTATTTTGCGACAATTAACCTTACCTTATTTAATTAATTGCGGACATCTACCGTCATAAAACGTCGTATTATTTGGGTTTTAGTTGATTTTCTTTAATACAACATTAACTTTTTAATTGACTTCATTTTTGACTGACATTTCAGGAATCGCCTTTATTTGACTTCTAGCGCCGAACAAGTCGCGAGGGTCAACAAAAATTACGGGAAAATGGACTTTTAAATGAAAATGTAAAAATCAGTTAACGTGGCTAGAAAGCGCCTTATATCATACGGGTGTTGAAAAATAATTTCAATATGACTCTTTTGGATAAATGGCCGGTATGGATGATCGGACTCGTACTCTTCAACAGAGTGGATGAAACGTGGATTTCAACATACGCGTGATATTAATCGTTTCCTTAAGAATCTAAAAAGTGCATTTTGTGTCATTTTCATAGGTGGTCATAGGAAAAATAGTGTGCTTAACTCGTGTAAAAGTGCGTTTTAAACACTTATTATGTAATACACTATTTCCTACGACCACCTATGAAAATCAGAAAAAAGCACAGGTTCGAACGTGCCTTATATCACACGCGTGTTGAAGAATTTTTCAGCCCAGGTGATGGTGTCAATATGACAGCTGATCTAATTTGACATTTTGACTTGTCAGATGAATAAGGCACGCTAAGTACTATAGTACTGTAGAGAAGTTGATTTCAACATGCTTGTGATATTAATTATTTCTTAAGAATTTAAGGAGAATGTTGGTTGTGTGAAATTACGTTTTCAACACTTGTTATGCAATATATTATTTTAGGTATGATGATGAACAATCCAAGCCCTCCATCAAGCACACCGCTAGAACCCTGCAGAGTGATACCCTACATGAATGTACCGGCCTTAAGAGGTCTGTCACTTGGCCCTGGCTCTGTGGGACTGTCAAATTACGAGCGACTATCATCTACGTCGTTTTCACAACAAGGCACTGCCTTCTCAGCCATTAATTCTGCGTTTATCACAGCTGCACATCAGGTAAGAATATATCAAACGTTAGCTTAATTAAACCAATATACAAGTATACCATGCATCGCCAAGTTGAGCCAAAGAAAATTCTTGAATTTTCTTTGGTTGAACGTAAGAAGTCCCATGTAAATTTTGAGGTATTGTAACTTTTTGAAGAGGCCGATATGATAAGCACATATGCCTGATTCTGTAATTGTAATTCTGATAAGCAACATTTTCGTGTGGCCAATCGGGCAATCACACATCCAAAATAAAAGACATCATTAGGTTTTGCTCACTAAGCCTTTAATTTAACATAAACTACCTACCTAATAAATATTGATAAACACATTTGTGTGCATTTACAAGTAATGCTAGAGTAATGATAGATTAAGTGTTTACAGAAAAAGTAAAACTATGATTAAATGGTATTATACAGAAATCGGTTTAACAGCAGTCTTTAAAATGTTTTCACTCTTTGTCCTGCCAAGCAACAACTCAGAACAACGTCACAGATTAAATAATATCTGTGACAATGTTATATTTAGCTGTGAAAAAATATGACTACAGTTTTTCACAAAAACATTATTTAATTGAACGTCCAAACAACCCTCCATTACTAGCTAAGCAATATGCTAACCGATCATAATTTTCATTTCTAGTATTGTTGAGTTGATATTGAGAAGTTCTGCCACAATCTAATGAAAGAGTTTTTTAGCTGGCCTAGATTTTTAAATTTTATATGTTTATAAACTACAGTTGTTAAGTGGCCCCACAGAAAGAAGTCGTTCGATGAAAGATCAAAGAATGGCTAAAGAATGTCGTGCTGTGGGTCAAAAATATTTCCGTTAAAAATATTGTGAAACTATTTTTTTTTTCTGATAGTGGCACACACACTAAAGGGATATCCTATGCACTCGACGAGCGGTGTGTGTGCGAAGGTGATGATTGGCATGGGTCTTCAATAGTTATGTGTTGTAATTAGGGGGAAACAGATGTGCTGGGAATGAGTTTCGCAGTGATGCAGTGCGTCAGAAAAAGATCCTTGTAAAGCGACGTTCTAGGTGTTTCCAGTTGAACAACAGGTGCGCTCTTGCCGTCTGTCGGGACTGTCTGACAGGCGTTGCTGGGGGCGGGATGATGCGGGCCAAATCCTGGGAACATCTGACGTGAAAACATTTGTAAAACAGGGATACCTCGGCCACATGTCTGCGATGTTCCCGGCTATCCAGATTCCGGGTCAACTCAGGGTCGCCGACGAGACGCACAGCTCTCTTCTAAATGAAATCCAGCAGCATTATGGCATGCTTAGGTGCGGCACCCCCGATGTGTGAGAAATATTCTAAGAACCGTTTTATTTGCACTTTATAGAGCAAGAGCAGCTGCTGCGGTGTATATAGTTCTTTGTTACGAAACAGCGCACCAAGCTTCTGCGAGGCTGATTTTGCGATGTCAGCAACGTGGTCATGCCAGGACATATTGCTGTTGATCGAGACACCCAGTAGTCCGATTAACGAGGATGATGGAATGGTCGATTAGGTCATTTCCTAACCATGAGAGAATTATGGGCAGAACAACCGCCCATTTGATACCAGATTTCCTGATTTTTGTTTAAGAACAGCTTCTTCCAGTGCAGGTTCAATTCGATTTTGTAGTAGTTCCAAATGGATTTCTGCTGTAAGTTTGTATTCCGTTAGTGAGGCCCTATACGACTGTGAAGATAGTATTAAAATCAATGGAGAAGTAATAAACAACTTAAGATTCGCAGATGACACCTTGCTGACTCTCCCGAGGGCCTGCAGAGGTTAATAGATAATGTGGTTTACGTAAGTGATGACTATGGAATGGAGTTGAACTGCAAAAACACCCAGATTCTCATAGTAAAAATTATATAACAAACATCCAGTACCAAGTCTCAATAGACCAAGGGTCGCAGTGGAGGGTCCTATTTGGACTCACTCACGTGTACAAATACAATACAATGCCAATAATACGACATTGCATCAAGCAGAACATATTTCGTATCTAGGTCGTAATTTAAATAAAGACTGGGATCACTCAGCGGAAACTAGAAGCCGCATAGAAAAGCCTAGAACTACATTCAACCGTCTGAGAGCAGTTCTCTGTAACAGTGAACTGAAAAATGGTGTCAGAGTGCGCGTTCTTCGTTGCTATGTGTTCTTGGTCTTGTTTTACGAAGTGGAAGCCTGGACTGACGCCGCGCCGCCTGGAAACGCATTGAAGCATTCGAAATATGGTGCTACCGGCGCATGCTAAGAATATCGTGGACTCACCATGTCAGCATCATAAATATACTAGAACTATGAAATAAGGGAACAGAAAGGGAAAGTACCCAACTTACTTTTCCCCCTGACATCACGTTGGAAGACACACAACAAACTACCGCCCTCAGTCCCGGGCACCCCTTAAGTGGAGAGAGGGTGCTAAGAATCCCCCGGTCATCTGATGTTCAATAAAAAACGATAAAACAAAAAGAAATTATGATCATAGGTACCTAGAATCTGCAAAGGATGTTTCAATCTAGTAAACTCGCTGACATCGCCAATGAAATGAAAGAACTGGAAATTGACATCTTAGGATATAGTGAAGTATGGTGGTCCAACTCAGGAAACTGCATGTCGAAGGGTCATTATATATATTTCCCTGGATACACTTGCACGAAAAACAGAAATGGCGTAGTCGTCATAATCAATAAACAAGTATAAGCTGCGGTCGAATGCTTTGTTCCAATCTCGGACAGAGTCGCATTGCTTAAAATAAGGACCAGACCTGTAAATACAAGCATTATGATATCTTATGAACCAACAGCCACAAGCACAGAACAAGAACTAGAACTATTCTATAAGGATCTATCTTCTGCTTTAAGATTCACTAAAAAACACGAATGTAATATAATTCTTGGAAATTTTAGTGCTAAAGGGGGAAATAAGGCTGTTGAAGGTATTATAGGGAATTTCGGTTTGGGACTGAGAAATGACCGTGGTGACCGACTTTTTCAATTCTGTACAGAAGCGGCGAGTATAATTATGAACACATGCTTTAAGCTACCACCACGGCGGTTGTCCACATGGAAGTCACCAATGAATAACCCGGAAAACATTATTAGAAATCAAATAGACTACATTATCATAAATAGACAATTCAGAAATTTGGTCAAATCAGCCAAAACCTACCCTGATGCAGATATTTATTCCGATCATATGCTTCTGCTTTCGAGAATCTAGACTACATTGAAGAGAATTAAAAGGGAAACAACATTTAAAGTGGTAGCCATAAAAAAACTTAGGAATGAAACAATAGAATCAGACGTTAAACAAGATATTAACAACAATGAAATAGAAATCCATAACCAAACGAATCAAGAAGTAGACATAGAGAAGACGTAGAATTCAATAACAGAAACGCAGTCAGTAATATAACAGAACGCAAGCTGTAACCAGACAGGAAAATAAAAAAGCAAGAGTGGATGACAGAGAGAATTCTTAATCTAATGGAGGAAAGACGAATATACAAACACAGAGACAAAGAGAAATACAAGGAAATCCATAGAAGACTGCTCAGAGAGATCAAGAAAGCAAAGGAGCGATGGCTAGCGAAGGAATGTCGAGAGATTGTGACGCTAAAAGAGAAACATGATTATTTCAACCTACACAGAAAAATTAAAAACACGGTAGGTCTACGTAAATCTCAAAATATTAGTGTTAACTGAACCTATTGGGTAGAGCATAGGGTCATAACTGAGATGGATGACGTCATGGATAGGAAGCAGGAGTATATGGAGGAACTTTTCTACGAGGATGGAGTCATGGATTCGATTGAGCGGGGAGACACCAGGCCGGAGATTAGGCTGACTGAGGTGCGTAATGCTGTTCGAAAATTCAAAAATAACAAAAGTCCAGGACCTGATCGAATATATGGAGGTATACTAAAACTCATAGATGATGAGTAGTTAACGTTAATTACCAGCCTGCTTAATGAAATATATAGCTTTGGTCAATTGCCAAGAGACTGGCTTCTATCTACGTTTATACCACTCCCAAAAAAGAGGAACGCTACAAAATGTGAATGTGTCATAGAATTATCAATCTAATGAGCCATGCTCTAAAGATATTGTTAAATATCATCCACACCCATATACATCGAAAATTAGAAGATGACGTGGCGGAAACCCAGTTCGGTTTTAGAAGTAGTCTGGTTACTCGTGAAGCCCTGTTTGGCATACAGGTTCTGATCTAGAGAGCAAGGGACATAAATTGCGATGTCTTTGCATGCTTCATAGACTACGAAAAGGCCTTCGAAAAGGTTAGACACGGCAGGACCTTAGGACCTTGGCTCTCTCCTTGGAGAGAGCGGGAATAGACGAAAAACATATACGCCTAATTAGAAATTTATATGCCGAACAACTTGCATCCGTTCGTGTTCGGAATAAGACGTCTGTTCCGTTTTGAGTAAAAAAGGGGGTACGTGAAGGATGTATTCTCTTACAACTATTATTTAACGCTTACTCGGAAAATTTTTCAGAGAGGTCCTACACGACTGTGAAGATGGTATTAAGATACGCAGATGACACCTTGCTGACTCTCCCGAGGGCTTGCAGGGGTTAATAGATAGGGTGGCTTACGTAAGCGATGACTATGAAATTAAGTTGAACTGTAAAAAAACCCAGATTCTCATAGTCAGTACAGTGTTCTAGATCTTGCTTTATGAAGTGAAAGCCTGGACTGGCGCCGCCTGCAAACGCCTTGAAGCATTCGAAATATGCTAAGAATATCGTGGACTCACCATGTTACCAACATAAATGTACTAGGACCGTTAAATACGGGAACAAAAATCCTGTCCAGAAAGCTTTCCTATTTTGGGCACGTAATGAGAGGACAAAGATACCATTTACTACAGCTTATACTACAGCGCAAGATTGAAGAAAAGAGGGGCCCTGGAAGAAGACGCATTTCATGGCTTAAAAGCCTTCGACAATGGAAGGGGATGACCTTGTTAACACTCTTCGGATCAGCCGTCAATAGAGTGGTCTGAGCCAACGTGATCGCCAACATCCACAGACGATAAGCAATATCGAAAGTATTTGGTGTATATTTAAAATATGAAAATTTCGAAAATGTTTCCATTACATTAACTTAGGATTAGCTTATTAAAATGTATTCAAACTCTGCATAAGGGTTCACCATATCGGCCGCTTCAAAAAGTTATAATGCAATTTTTCTATGAAATGTACAGGGGAGCCGATGTTTAGCCACCTAAAAATTTAAATGGGATTTCCTATGTTTAACTTGCCGATATATCCATCATACGGTATTTTAAAACAAACTGAATACAACGTGCTTAGTTAATAAATTGAATACAATATATTTGGGAAAATTGCATTCATGATAAAAGTAGCCATTTCTAAAAGACTTCTTTAACAAAATTATATATATATTTTTATGTTTTTGAAACGTGATAATTAGGGAGCATAAATATAAAACTAGAAAAGTCTATAAAGCTATTTTATACAAAGGCCACGATAGATTGTTTTTAATTTTAGACTTTATACTTAGAATTCAGACTAAGTTGAGAATTCAGAGAAAAAGTCTGAATTCAGACTATAAATTCTGAATTCATATTTTAAACTCTGAATTCAGAGAAAAAAGTCTGAATTCGAAGAGTAAGTTTGTATTCAGACTTTAAACTCTTAATTCAAATAGACTGATTTAGCTGATACTTGATGGAAATTCATTGCACAATTTTAAATGAAAACACAAAGGTTTTATATTACCACAATTTACTATAACAAAACCGTGACATATGTTTCGGCACATGGTGCCTTTTTCAAACAGACTAACTACAACTGTGCAAAAATGGAGTAAAATATCCGAAGTAGGTAACAGAAAGGAGACCATAAATCTTAAGGTATGGAAATTCCAACTAATATTATGTAAAACTCTTAATTCATTGAAAAACGCCTGAATTCATACTTGAATTCAAAGAAGAAATACGGAATTCAGACATTAAACTCAGATTTTACTAGTTGGTGCACTTTTCGTTTAATTATTTTTTAAAGATCAGCAATTGGGATGAAGTTCCAATGATTGTAATTAAAATACTTCTTACATTTTTCATAAGTCCACATGTTACAAAAGTGTATCTAATCCATTTCACCTCTGGCTTACTCTGATCAAAATCCTCTCCACACATTAGGCAAAAACTATCAATGCTGTCGTTTTCGTTTAAGTCTTTTTTTGTTTTTTGGTCTAGCTGTCCTAGCTCTAAGGAATCTTTCTCTGGGGTATTCGTTATTATTGCCGACTTTCTCTTTCTTCTATTGGTAGCAAGATTAGCATTTTTGACGGTGCCTTTGGAAATGGTCTGATCCTCTCCAGGATAATATTTTTGTTTGATGTTGCAAATTCTCTTTTATTTATAGTTTCAGGAAGATCGTATTATCTCAGAACAATATATTCTAGTATAGGATTTTATTTGGCAATTCTTTATCTGAAACTTAGAAACTTAGAAATCATTTATCACTCCACGTAGAACACCCAGCTTTGGACGAGTTCAAATTATTTTCCTTTTTTTATTTCAGTAGAAAACTTATGTGCGCGTGTTCTGTCATTGTGAATGTCACCTATTGTGTTTTCATCCTCTCTAAATTTTGTATAGTTATTTTTTTCAGTGGGTTCAGATCTGTCCATAACTTCGGAGTAATCACAAATATATCTGCGGAATGGGCTAATCCTGCCATTACATTATTGGTGTCATTGCTAATGGCCAAGTCATTTTTACTAAATCAAGGACGTCATAAATCGTCATCTTTTTCCAGGGTTATTTGTTACCTATTCAAGCAGCTGAAACACTATTAATGTACTTTTTGAAAGGCCCGAATATGTCTCGAACTAGAGAATGAAGTTTGTGAGAGGTGTGGGGTGGGAATGAAAGTACAGTCACTTCATTTTCCTTGCATATCTTTAAGCCTGCTATTGATAAATCTCCTGAAACTCCCTAGTATACACAGAAAAAGTGAAAGCTTTAGGAATGGTAATAAAAAGTACGTAGAAAGCATAACGCGTATGTCGTTATGAAAACGTTTCACGAAAACTCAGGTTTGATCCAAACTAAAGGAAGAAAAAGAGTTCACAAACTGAAGCTATGGTACAGAAGTTCTACGAAAACCTATATGGATCAACTGAGTACGATCCTAGAGATACTACTACAACCAACTTTTCCCTAAATGTCGGATCTGAACAAATCTCAGAAATTGAAGTGTACAAAGAGCAACTAGCCCTAGTATAGTTAAAAAATTAGAAAATGGTCGGTGAAGACAGGATTATCTCAGAGATGATAAAACCAGGCAGTGAATCTATACATAAGGCTATTATTATTCTGTTGAACAAATATGTCTGCATGAAGGTAATATACCAGAAGCCTGGTATGGCGCCGAGGTAGTATCCTTACCAAACACTAAAAAGACTGGTTTTTGCTTGGAGCCCTTAGTAAGTTATAAGGTGCTTTATAAAAACTACAGAATGCTCTTCTTACATCCATTCTGAAGAATTGCAACTACCTGCACGTCCAAATGGTGCATCAGTTCAAAAGCAACCTTAGTAATTCGCTCCACAAAATATAAAACATGTGGGAATGCTGTTAGCAGTTGCTGAAACTGCTGCTGCCACAGTAACCAACGTACCACGCACTTGAAATGTAATTCTTCCTATTTGCTTGTATCCTTTTCTAGCGACAATCTTATATGATTTTTGAGTAGTTGTAATCCCAGCCTCATCCATATTCCATATTTCTTGTGAACCACCAATACCTAACCGGTCAAGCACAGGCTTTAAGTTTTCAAAAAAATTAGCTACTGTATTTTTATTAAATTTAATACTCTAGATAATTGTAGCTTCAAAGCATCGGGTGGCAAATCTTAAATTTATTTTTAAATGTGATGCACACTAATCTGGGCCAACCATTAGATTTATATGCGAGCATCTCGGAAAATGTAGATTTAAATCCACAGCGTCTTGATATACACGTTTCCTAACCTCTTTAACTGATAAATAATAATAATAATATAAGTATAAAGAGTTTTTAATTTTGGTTATCAGTGGATAGCTCGAGATGTACCTATTTTATGGCCACTGAGATCGTCCGACATCACTCCATTGGATTTCTTTTTAACTTAAAGAGCCGTATATATTCGACGCTAGTTCTTATTAGAGAAGACCTACTAGAAAGAATAACACACCATCGCAATGAAATTCCAGAAAATCCCGGAAAGTTGTTCCAATACAATGAGAAAACCTCCATCGGATAAGGAAAATCTGCTCAAGTAGATCTAAATAAATTACATATGTTTGAAAGTCGTAGCCTGCTTCAGGTATACTATGTCACTCCATTTTCCTATATACATATCTTTAAGCCTGCTATTGATAAATCTCTTAGAACTCCCCAGTATACAAAGAAAGAGTGAAAGGTGCAGGAAGGATAATAAAAAAATACGTAGAAAGCATAACACGGATGTCGTTATGAAAACGTTTCAAGAAAACTCAGGTTTGATCCAAACTAAAGGAAGAAAAAGGGTTTACAAACTGAAGCTATGGTACAGAAGTTCTACGAAAACCTATATGGATTAACTCAGTGCGATCCTAGAGTAGTATCTCTCTATCTCTACAACCAAATTTTCGCTAAATGTCAGATCTGAGTAAATCTCAGAATTGATAAAACCAGGCAGTGAATCTCTACATAAGGCTATTATTATTCTGTTGAACAAATATATCTGCATGCAGGTAATATTCCAGAGGTCTGGTGTGACGCCGAAGTAGTATTTCTTACCAAACAATAAAAAGACTGGCTTTTCCTTGGAACACTTAGTAAATTATAAAGTGCTTTATAAAAATTACGGAATGCTCTTCTTACGCACTTCCAAATGGTGCACCAGTTCAAAAGTGATGTCTGTAATTCGCTCGCAAATATAAAACATGTGGGAATGCTGTTAGCAGATGCTGAAACTGCTGCTGCCACAGTTACCACGGTACCATGTTCCTGAGACGTAATTCTTCCTATTTTCTTGTATCCTATTCTTGCGACAATCTTATATGGTTTTTGAGAAGTTGTAGTCCCAGCCTCACCCACGTTCCATATTTCTTGGGGACCACCAATACCTAATCGGTCAAGTACAGACTTTTGTATATTTTTTTAAATTTAATACCCTAGCTGGAGCATCGGATGAAGAGTCTTAATCTGGGCCAGCCATTTGATTTGATTGTTAGGATCTCGGAAAATATAGATTTAAATCCACAGCGTCTCCATATACAAGATTCCTTACCTCTTTAACTGGATAAAATATAAATAGTATATAAAAAAATTTTAATGTAGGTTTCCAAAGTATCCTTCTGAGCCAACCTGCTCGAGATCATCTTGAATATTTATGATATTTTAAAATTTTCATTCTCATGACAATTAGTATTCATATTTTCATAAAAAAACAGAAATAATTAGTTTTGATTGCTATATTCATCAGATTTTTATCCACACTTGCCTCTGAGATATTATATATATAATGTTCCACTTCGAATATTTCCTAGAAGAGGTGAACAATTGATAATGTTCTTGTACTAATAAAGGACTAATTAATGAAACTCCGCTAATGGCGGGCGGTTAAGTTTCAAGTTTAAACAAGGAGTCTATAGCAGTACAAGATAGTTGCGCCGTCCCAACAACCCGTGCACCAACCAGTCCCAGTCTCCCCTTATAAAAAATATAGCATTTGGGCTTACGAAAAGCCCGAATGCAACATTTACTATTAATCAAAATTCTGAGTTTAATGTCTGAATTTAGGCTTTTTTCCTGAATTCAGAGTTGGAAGTCTGAATTCAGACTGTTTTCTCTGAATTCAGATTTTAAAGATTAAATTCCAGTTTTTTTCTTTGAATTCAGAGTTTAAAGTATAAATCTTAAGTTTTTTCTGAAATCAGAGTTTAAGTCTGACTTCAGGTTTTTTTTTCTCCGAGTTCGGAGTTCAAATTCTGAACTCGGACTTAGAATTTAGAATAGTTTAAAGAAAATCTATCGTGGACCTTCTACGCTTTCCTAATTTAATATTAATTATAAGTGATAAGAAAATCATAAAAACGTAGACACAGTTTACCTAAAACCATCAAAATTATGTATAGTACTTTTAATACCCATTTGGAATTACTCCATCCTTATTTATCAATCATTAATCAGGCGAGATAAAAAATTACCAACAAAAATTAACGTCGATTACTAATTAAATGTTACGTCAAAAGTTTGATGTCTCATAATGTCATTAAATATCGCAAAAATACACTACCAAAATGCGATATTCTGATGAATCCAAAAAACGTAGGCACATGTAGTAAGTTATTTTCAGAATGATTTAGGATCTCGATTTAAGGCAATTCAAAAAGGGTCCGAGACCCTAAAAATTCCACAAAGCACATTATACAACCTAGGAGCTCCAAACAGAGGAAAGGATTTCGAATTTAGAAGGAAGAGGTCTGGAATTATTTCCTGGAGCAACAGTCAAATTACGAAGACTACTCTGCATTATTTAAGTAATTTACAAAATGTATGCCCGGAAGGAACATATTACTTTAGAAACTATTTACCGGCAATTTACTGACGAATCACCAGAAATTAAGATCTCTAAAAGTTTTTTATATTTGGGAATTAAGAAAATGGGCTTTAGTTTCAAAAAGCAGGACGTAAGAAAACATTTATTGGAAATGCCTGGAATCAGATTTAAGAAAATTTTAATTTTAAACAAATATCAAGTTGCCAAAAAAAGAGAGCATATATAAACCAGTTTTTTTGGTTGAGGTTTTTAGCATGGATGGGTTTTTAGCAAAAATGGGAATAGGAGACTTTTAGGGCATCGATGCTTTTTTAATTGTCTTATCTTGATCCTAAATTATTTTGAAAATAACTTGCTACATTAAGCATATTTAAAGTATCTTCGATGATCCTAACAAGTAATTATTTTTTTATGGTTTTTTTTTCTGAGATGGTCGTTAATCAGTTATCTCGTACCCAACCACTGCGAAGCGAAAGGACTGCCCGGCTGAGCCAGCAGTTTCGTGGGTAAGGGAGGCGCGTCGGTAAGAGGGAAACTCATTGCACGAATAGCCAAGTGCTTGGACTGGTTAGAATATCAATAGACTCTGTTATTATGATCCACATTATGAAATTAAATAATATTTGTGACCATACGCCGGTACTGTTTATATGAAATATAAAGTTGCTCCACCCGCCAATGCCCTAAGAATAAAGGGTTAGAGTAGAATGGGGCAAAAGGACGCACGTAACATATAATATAAGTACACAAGCCAGAAATATTAATGAAACCAAACGTTTATTTTTTAGCCTAATAGTACAACCTCTTAGGTACAAAAAGTGATATATTTCACTTGAAAATACAAAAAGAGTAACACTTAAAAAAATAAATAGTGAGCCGACTCAAAATGGGATATTTGCCCCACTAGTGGGATAAAAGTCTCAAACGTGTGGGGCAAAAGTCCCTCACAGATAAACATGATTAACACATTATAATAGTAACAAAGACAAAAACTAAAACAAAAAAACAACGAAAACAAAAATTCAAATATCATGAAAAAGGTAAAAAAAAAACATGGGAAAATAGATTATTTACAACAGTCGCAAATAAGTTTTCCAATATTTTCATAAGCGCTGCACTCCTCGTGCCACCACTTTGAACATTTTTCGCATTGAACCTAATCTTCTATTGGCGGATCACTATATTTCTCCGAGCAACCAGGACATGCAAGTTCATCCGAAAACAAGATGTATGTGGCAAAAGTCCACGCGGATTTTTGCCCCGTGAAGAAATGGGATTTTTGCCCCACAAGCTAAAAATATTTTCAAATTTACCGCCATTTTTTACCAAATGAGATTCGTGCAAATTCTCTGTGTGTTACATACACTCACATGCCATAGATCATTCCACTAATTGGTTTTTAAAATACAATAATAATCAACAATGCAATAGCTTATAAACTAATTCGCTAAAATGACATGCAAAGCGTATAAAAGTATAAATTACCTCATGGCTGCAAGAACACCCTACTAGGCAACCAAGAAAACACTGGCCGATGCGGTTTGGTATTTTTCAGAACATATTGTGGCGGTGTTGTCTGATTTTGGTTTTTCTCTTGGAAATTTTGATTTGAGACTATTGCCCCGCGCGTACTTTTGCCCCATTCTACTCTATATGTCAGCTATTTGACTTGACAAGTTCCTAACCAAATTTTATTTGTGTGTTCAAGAAGCCGCATACATTAATTCATTTAAACGACTGGTACTTTCAAATAGATATCAAAAATACTATATGTGTATAAAATTAATTATAATCATGTTTAATTTCTTGTAGTATGCAGCCGCAGTGGCAGTAGGCAGCAATCCAGCTAGTATACTGTGTCCTCAATACCCTCTAGAATTTGCAGCTTTGGCTGTTGCCCACAAAAACTCAAGCATTGCAGATTTAAGGCTAAAAGCAAGAAAACATGCGGAAGCATTGGGCCTTTCTGCACGGGAAAAAACTCAGAACTAGTTTTTGCCACTTTTCAATTTTCGTTTTTTTCCTTCCACCTGATTTCGGGACTTTGTAGAGTAGTTTATTTTCAATTTGTAGATAGGGTTGCCAGATCTGATTCATGTCAAAACGGGATTAAATAATAATAAGAAACTGTAAAAACGAAGCGCCTTAAAAACATTAAACATTTTTATTAATAAATAGATGAACATTTCTCTAGTATATTATTTTGTACAAGAGTACCATAATACCAAAAAAAAAACTCAAAACCATACTAACTTAAATAACTCTACCTGTTCAACGCTAATGAAATATGTATTTTTATAAAGTGAATCAAGTAAATGCAATAATATGTAAATAAGAACAAATATCTTCAATACAAATTGAACAAAATTACACTTTTTCAGGATTTTTTTGCTGGACATAAGACCGCCCTTGTTTTGGAGCTTGATCTGAGTGTATGGGTCCTATGTTTATCGTATCTAGTTGTCTGTTTAAATATTTATGTCTGTTATGCTATTGTAATTGAAGTGAAAACATATTTAGGCGCGTTCAGCACATTTTTCGTGGGTAGTGAATAAGACTGAGCCGTCAGATTTAACGCGTCTCATGCCAGATTAACGTTAAGGTTTATTTGGGGTAATTTTTAGATATTTAGAATTTTTCTCGAAAACGGCTAAGAGTGGAGTTTGCGAATTTGACGCGTTTTTAGGCAACACTTCGGGGCAGCGGAACGACAGATGTTTTTGGCGATTCGATTTCTAAAATTTTGCCTTCATCCACGATAAACGTCGAAAAAATTAATTCATTTTAATGAACCTCTCTGGACACATTATTTTTGTAAAAGGAGTCATTTTGGGTCGCTCTAGCACCATTGAGAATCGAAAAAAACAAGACGACAGGGACAGTTTAATAGGGAATTTCTAGCAAAAAACTCTTTAGATGCTTCTCTATTTCGAACAAGACGAGAAAATGGACTTTGGAGAAAACATCGATTTATAGGTAAAAAAAATTAAGGTTATTATTATTTTTTTTTTCGAGAAAAACATTTTTCATAGAAATGCTGTTATGCTATTATGTTGATCGTTTATATTCACTTTTTAAGCTCATGGTACTTCCATGCGTCGTCGCCGGCGGTGACTTAGTACCAGTAGTCAGGATATATGGTAGTCATTAGTCGAGCGTTCGCTTAACATGACCGGGTTGCATATTAACACATCCTCACATACGACGGCACCAGGGTGCTGAAATCGGTTAGGGTTTGTAAGCGTTTGTATCACTATAAAAGCTCACTGATTTCGGCTCCTAATCGCGCCATGTCTTCACGTTGCAAGCAATTTACGGTAAGAGCTCTCGTGGTGTAGAGGTTTAGATGGCTGGGTCTCACCTGGACGGTCCGGGTTCAAACCCCGCCCCGTTGCTTTTTTTTAGGTTAAGTTTCGAAACAATTTTTTTCTTGATTTTGGGTATGTCTTGGGTTAGTTTGGGTTAGCACCTGGTTAGTTTCCTTTTCTTGAGCCCCCGTAGCGAGCGAAGCGAGCGTAGGGCCATGCGAAAAGCGAAATATTATATAACAGCGTATTCCAGGTGCCCAAATCAGTGAGCTTTTGTAGCGCTACAAACCTTTACAAAACCTAATCGATTTCAGCATCCTGGTGCCTATGATAGCCAGTTACGTAGGTGCCGAAATCATTGAGCTTTTGTAGCGTAATTATTGTTCACAAAGGCTCACAGTTTTCAGCACCCTGGTGTCATAGTATGTGAAGATGTGTAAATATGCGACCGGGTTCGGTACTTCGCCAATACTCACTGAATAACAAGACCTTAGTGCTTGTCGTGTGACGTCATGCATGTAGGACGTGCAATTTTGGTCATATAAGGAAATACGTACACTAATATTTATGAAAGCTCTCAATAGTTAACTTGTTTGACAGACTTCTTGACAAATCCCAAAAGTTATGTTTGAATTTTGTTTTAATACTGGGTGTAGTATTAAATGGAGGCTCCCAACTACTCTACACCTGTGCCAAAATTCAGGATATATATTTATGTATAATAAATGTTTTTATACTGCTGAAAAAAACGTATATGCTGAACAATTTCAGGTCGCTATTTTTAGCGCAATATTTTTTTAAGAGGGTATAGGAAATACTTTTGAGAGTCATTTTTAAAACGTCTTTACCATTATGATTAGCGCATCCATCGAAATGTGAGACATAGTTTTGTTTAATACAATAAATTAAGTGAAGCCTGGCCCATCTTTCATTATAAGTTTCTAGAAATATGTCCTCAAATTCATTTACTAACTTGCTAAAGATTATACAAATCTCAAATACAACATTTATAACTTGTCCTTACGAATATAAAAGTACGCCACGATTTAATTTATTAATGCGATCAAAATTGTCCTCAATAATAAATTCCTTATCATATACCAATTTTGTTTACAGCTGTCACATTTTAGATTTTTTGACGTAATATAGCAACATGACCACCTAAATATGTAATTAATGGTCATACATCTCTGATATCCTGAAAGTGATCAACATTAAATTTATAAAATTTGAGACAATAAAGTTTTAATTTGGAAAAATTCTTGTTGAGAGAAATTTTCATCTGGGTCATAATCAGGTAGCTAATAGAACTTATTAACATTAATAGAGCCAAAACTGCGAGACTATAGTGTTAATATACTGAATTCTAAATCTCTTCTCTGTCTCATATAATTATCGCACAGAAATATGATAATGACCACCTGCCATTTGCCTGTATTTGCCAAATCTATCTTCAAGAGGGTCTATTTGAAATTTCCCATCTTTGGCGGTTTAAATGTAGACAATTTCGCAAACTCCCCAAAATTATTAAAATGTATGTTTTTTCGTGCTTCTCTAACTTAATTTTGAATTTGAATATAGAGCGAAATATTAGGTACAAGTCTCACGCACTTAAAAGCACATAAATAGTTTCGATTTCAGAAAAATGAAAGAAAATATCACAAAGAACCGATTACCGCAGCCATTAAGTACGGCAAATTCGTGAACTAATCGTTCTCGATAATTGGTTGGTGTTGGGACTAGCCAGTAGTAATGCCAATTATTGAAATCGGCAGATTATCCGGCAAGTACCTATATGTATGATTTTAAATATGTATGTAAAAACAAGATGTCTGTCTATATTTTATAGGCATAGATACATAATATGAATAATGTATCTAATACATATGTACTTATGTATGCATTTAGAGAGATGGTTAGTAATAAGGCACGAAATTTAAAACTTACTTATTTACCTGTTCTCATTTCGAGAATTTCTACACAGCGCGCAGCGGCGCGGGCGGGGCGGCCCACAATTATCCGGAGTTGCCGATCATCGAGCGGCAGATTATCGAGAGTCCACTGTATTATTTTAGGAAAGTGCACGAACAAGGTAGTAATATTAGATAATTAACTAAATAAATTACGAAATACCACATTATAAAAAGAGAAAGTAACATCTTATGGAAATATGTTTTTACAATATTGGAGAAATTGTAATATAAGAGATACATTCTTTATATACGGACATCCTAATACTCGCTACTATCGTAGTAGTCTGGCAACGTTGCAACCAATTGCGTCTCGATCGCGATTACATTTCCACCCATTTCAACATATTCGCTCCAAATCGCAAAGGCCTACATGCATGACGTCACAAGCTAAAATTTTGTGAGCACTTAGCCTTTTTGTAGAGGTGTTGTTGACTCAAGAGTCTTTTTTATTATTTTATTTAAGTTTTTAATATCGCTTCACTGAAGTTTTCACTTCTATCGTATGGTCTTGAACACCCACCGTATTTTTTTTAATTGTATTCCCATACACTGTTACCTGACCCAAATTAATAAAGGAACTTAAACTTAAATAGTAGGTACTTATAAAATAAAATTATTACTATTTACCCGCAGTTGAGCTTCCAAAAACCTTTTTATCATGTTTGATTTTGAAGATTAATTCCTTTTATGAAGTTTTACGCAGGGCCGAAGAACGAACGTGTATATTTTGCATGAAATTTTGACAGAATATGATTAAACATATTGTGGTAACCTCATATTTCAGGACTATTTCAGAAAAAAAATGGGACATAATCTGGCAACTCTATTTGTGGTGTTGAGATTGAATGCTGCATTTTTACTTTTAGTAACTTCCAAAACCTTTTCTGGAGAAATGGGGAATAAAATTATTTTTCCTTGTTTTTCTGTATCGGATAGCATAGATGCTATATTGAAGAAACTATGAATACAATTTTATTAGCATCAAAAAGCAGATATTATTTACGTTTGCATATAGCATAAGAATAAAGCAGTATTTTTACAAAACTGAAAATCCTTATATTGGATTATTTTCTGCGTTTCCAGCATTTTAATTGTGGGTTTAAAAAAGTCGAGAATACAGCATTTACATCTCAAACAGATAAGTTCTGTGATATTTGATTTTATGGGCATTTTACATTATTTTATATTACCTATAGTTTATTATTTCTACCGTAACAATAATTTGACTGAGAAAAAATAAGTGAAGGTTTAATTCAATACAATAAGTGCATTATTTTTTCAGTGTTTATTAATTGT
Source organism: Pissodes strobi (assembly GCA_016904865.1). Classification (NCBI taxonomy): domain Eukaryota; kingdom Metazoa; phylum Arthropoda; class Insecta; order Coleoptera; family Curculionidae; genus Pissodes; species Pissodes strobi. The sequence continues at coordinate 21,097 of MU184464.1, read as the reverse complement.
GAAATGTTGGTATATACTGCTGTGTTCGGGCTCGATTTCAAATTAATAAAAATATATTTGGACAGTAATGAAATACACCTGCTAACAAATCAAATAAGGGATTGACTCACCATGAAATTTGAAAATAGTTATTTAGATTTTGGTAAATTATTTGCTTACATTATTAAAATATGGACGTCCATGCATAACATAAGGTACCTGTGAACAGCAGTATATTAATTTTATATTTCAGAATTACATCAAAAGGTCATTTTTGACATTTCCTACAAGAGAAAATTTAAATTCAATTTTCACAATAAATATATATTTTCACATTCTCCTAGATTTATGGGATTTAAGTTTGGCTTTCTCATTCGATTTTGCAGTTTTTGACTACAATAAAAAAATGTGGCTAACATTGTATATAGACTATTTCTTTGTACCTTTTAGATTGTGTCATTATTAAATAAAATTATTAATTGAACTGCCATTGGTGTGTATTATTTAATTGGTGTTCCTAGAGACAATGCGAACTGAATATGAATACTTAAATATAAATAAATTTAAAGATAAAAATATCAGAAATTTGCCCTTATAATTCGCAATGTCTCACAGACCTCTATCCTGCGACAAATTAAAGAAGTAAATTAAAAACAAGTTTTATATTAACTATATAATTAAATTACAAATATGATTGATGAAATTATTTGAAATGAAGTTTATCTGATGAATAAATTGAC
>MU184464.1:1843-20368 GCA_016904865.1 Pissodes strobi | reverse complement strand
CTAATACTTAGCTTGTCCAATTATTCTGTAACCATGCGATCGTATTGGGACCTCTACTGGAACCGTTTCTCCCTGTTCCCAAGTTAGGATCTGTAGGGTTTATCGAGGACTTATTTGGTTCACGAAGTATTGATTCACTCAGAATAGCTTAGTACAGCAAGTGGACGAACACCTGCTACTTGCCAAGCACGGTGTTTTTTTCAGCCAATTCGGGGATGTTGAGTACATGCAAGAGGAAATAAACTAGTCTTAGACCAATGTATATCGCTAATTAAATAATATGCAGGGAAATATCATATGAACATCAGTGACACTGTTAAACACATGAGGAAGCAATCAACAAATTGAAAATTTACTGGTTAAAGCAGATATAATCAGAAACTTAAATTACAATGTTAAGTTGAGCAAAAATTATAAATAACTACTGTTACTCAAGATATCCTTTTCTTTACTTTAAAATATGAAATTCAAAAGAAAATAATGACGGAAATTTAAAACTCAAAAGAAAATAATGGAATAACGTTCCAATTCAGTGACTCGGTAAATTTAAATAAAAGGTAACTTTGAATTTGATAATAAATAGACAAATAGGGGTACAACCCCTAATAACGAGTCTTAACTCAAAATAAGCAATTACTATTACTTTTATTTCGGCCCTTGGCACACAAACGAAAATTGAGCGCAATTGCGCCTCAATTTAATTAAAGGTAAAGATAATATAATCACTACCTGGCATTCGAGATAGAAATTTAGATAACAGATAAAACCAGATAAATTTACATATGCGAGATTAACCTCTCATAAATGCAAAGTAATGTCTATACATCAGAATTGACACTAGACAGGGCAAGTGCTAATAATTCCATGCTTGATGTAACAAATAAACTGAAAATTTAATTAAATGAGCCTGAAAAGAAAATATATTAAAACCGGCAATACTATGAGGGAAAATTCGGAGAAATTCTACTGAAAATTCAATTTACTACCTTTGCAGGAATATATAGAATTTACTCCGAGAATTAGCCCAAATAATACTGTTCAATTTGAATGAAAATACGTAAAATAATGTGCGTGACCACTGAACGATAAAATAATTACGATCTCCCTAGATTTGGACTAAACCTCTTGCAAATTACATGAATTTGATTAATGAGAGACGCAAATAATCACCAATAAATCGATAATATTACCCAAACGGTCACGACAATAGTTAAAAATTATTGAAGATGTAAGCTAATTAAAGGTTGAATATAAAAATGCTAAATCCTTGCTTTAGTCCAATAAGACTAAAGCAATAAACAAATATTAATTATTTATTTAAAAATTAAAGAATTAGTTAAATATATTGCAAGATAAATTAAATATTTCAAGATTAAAAAATTAACACTCACCCGTCAATGTCTGAACACAAGATAAAATATCTCGTGTTCAAAATTAAAGACGTTGGACAAATTATGCTTGCCGATGTTTTTTTGGCTAATTTATAACATGTGACTAACACTATAAACCACGTCGCGTCAAGTAATAGAAATACCCAATCTTAAATATAGTAAGCTATAGTAAAATAAATTCACAAATTGTAGATACAAAATAGCGTGTTCTAAAATCGTTATTCGCATGAAATAAACCCATTCGTGAATAGACGTCACTGGCGGCTTAAATATTAAATATCGAAAATCATTTGCAATTGAACCGAAATTTTAGTGTAGCGGAATAAGCATATATTCCGTTACAATTCTTAAAAAAATATATTGGATCAAGGTTTAATCTTCCTCTTAAAAAAATGTAGTGATGTGTCGATTACGATTCCGAATACAATTCATCCTGTGATTATTATGGTTTGACGATTAATCGTAATCGCCGATTATTGTATACGATTATTTCACGATCTCAGCGCGCGTAAATCCTTAATGTACTGAACTGTTGCTGCTCATTTTTTAGTTGACGCGTCAGGCGGATTTTGCCGTTTGTTCCTCAGAAACACACAAATTGAGTGTTTTTACGCAATTTTGGCGGAAACCTAATAGTCAACTCTTTTGGAGCGAATATGGGTGCAGGATGGATTAAAAAAAAATTAGGTATAAAAATAGAAAATATTCGGTTTACAAAGACGAATCTTGTTAAAAATATGTGTAATTTTTATATGTATTCCAGTGGCGTAACAATGCTAAAGGCAAAGGGCTCCACTGTCTGGTTGCAGTTACTTAATTTTTTATCATTCTACTAATATTTCACTTCGCGCATGGCCTCCGCTCGCATCGGGGGCGCAACAAAAAAATTAACCAAACGCATGCGCAAAATTAAAAAAAAAATTATTTGAAAAAATCGGAGGCTCCACAACATTTGAGCCGAAAAAAGCCCCCAAAGCTTGAGTTTTGACACAAATTTTCAGCACCACTTCACAAAAACACTAGAAATATAGGCAATACACACCCGAAAATCAATAATTATTATTTTTTCAAATTTTGGGCATGCCTTGGGATAGTTTGGGTTGGTAGCCCCTGGAGCGAGCGAAGCAAGCGGAGAGCCATGCGCGAAGTGAAATATTAGCAGGATTATAAAAAAAATAATCAACTGTAACGGGTCAGTCGAGCCGTCATTCTTTAACCTTCTTATGCCACTGAAATATTTATAGAAATAACACACATTTTTAACAAAATTCGTCTTTGCAAACCGATTTTTTTATATTTGTATACACTTGTTTTACCCCATCCAGCACCCCTATTCGCTCCACTGTCCCCCAAGACAATTCATTCACAGGTGGACAAAAAAAACATTTTTTGATGTTACATAAAGCTGAATAGCATATTATGGACGTATCCAAATACAAAAATGAGAAAAAAAAGTTGTAACACGTAAGGTTTTCTCGTTACATATTTATAGAACCACATTTAATGTTACTATATCTGATGTGTATAGAAAAAAATTATTTAAGATTTTTTTAACCATGTATATTGACTTTATTTAGTTTTACCCCTACTAAACGTACTTTACATTTAAGAGAAACACAAAGATTAAAAATATTGACTTAAAATATTAATTAAATTTTATTTTTTCCTTTTATGAAGGGTCATATCGTCTCTCTTCAAAAACCAGCAATAATCACCCATCATGGCTGGATCCCATCGTCCTTGATAGCGAATTTCCATAGTTCTAATATCTTGGTGGAATCTTTCACCCTGCTCGTCACTGACAGCTCCCAAATTTTCAGAAAAAAAATGACAGATGTGAATGGAGGAAATGAATATTTAATGACATTCGGGCACCAAGCGATTTGTAGGCATCTAAAAGTTCATTAACTAACTGTTGGTAGTTTGCATCCATATTGTTGCCCAAAAATCCTCTTACAACACTAACAAATGAGTTCCATGCTCTGAGTTCCTGCCTGGTAAGCTTCTCTGTAAAATTAACGTCGTCCAGCAATTTTCTGATTTGTGGTCCAACAAAAATGCCTTCCTTTAATTTGTCATCACTTAACTTGGGAAAGACTTCTTTTAAATATTTGAATCCATCACCATCTTTATTCATAGCCTTCACAAAGTTTTTCATCAACCAAAGTTTAATGTGAAGAGGAGGCAGAAGGACATTTTAGGGGTATACAAGAGGTCTTAACTTAACATTGTGAGATCCCGGTTGAAAATCACTTATTTCTTGCCAAATTTTTGTTATATAATGCTGATTTACTGCAAGACTGTCCTATAGACAAAGAAAATAGCAATATTTTGTAAATCCTCCCTGAAGTCCCAGTAAAATTCCTATAACTTTTAAGTCCCCACATATCTGCCAGTTATACGTATTGTAGTTTATTTTATCCAAAACAGTGCGCATATTTTCATAACTTTCTTTCATCATCACTGAATGGGCAACTGGTATAGAGGGTTTTAAACTTCAATTATGCAATAACACAGCTTTTAAACTGTATTTAGACGAATCTATAAATAAACGCCATTCAGACGAGGAATGCTCAATATCAAGTTCCTGTATTCATCCATCAATATCAGTACACGAACACAACGAATTTTCCATACTGTAGAATGCAAAAAACGGAGCATTTCTTTTTCTGAAATTCGTAATTTTCGTTTCGTTGGCTAATAAGTTCCATCCCTGAAGACGGGAACCAAGAAGTTCTGACTGTTGCTTTGATAACCCCAATTCACTTCAGTAAAAGTAGGGTCGGTGCACTGTTCTTCGGAGCTGCCTGACGACGCGTTATCTTCAGTATCTTCCAAAACAACATTGCTCCACATATATAACAAAATTTGTCAGGAGAGATTTTGCAACTGCGGCGCGTTTTCGACATTTCCGTCCTTAAAACCCTTTCTTATCTACACACAGAGAACCTCTCACTTCGAAACTCAACAGAAGACTGATTTCTAATCTTAATTTTATGTCTACCATTGTAAACAACAGAGTTCAGGTACTTTTCCTGTTATAAAATGCATCCTTTGTAACCGTCCCCTCATTACATTGACTTCCCGGTCGACTACCTGCAAATGTAAAAGGGTTTTATTGAGCTATTGAAAGGTGGTACGTGGCTTTAGGAATATTTTTCCTATTATTAGAAGGATATTTCCATTTTAAAAATAAAGATCTGCTTTGTGTTACGAAAATCTTGTCGACCTGTGGGATAATATTATCCGCCAATAAAAAAAAACGTCTAAAAATGAAGTAAAAAACGCTCAATTCATGTGTTCATGGGGAAAAAAAGACAAAATGGCCTAACACATCAAGTATTACCAAAACATTTAATTTTTTTAAGTGAATTTTGGCATTATGGCAATTCTAAGTAAAGTGCCCTCTAGCGGCGCATTTTCCAAAGTTTGTTTAGTGCAATTTGGGCGAATTATTCCTAAAAACAAGAATGAAAATTTAAAGTTTAACAGGCTGTAATTTGGATATTCTTTTCACTTCGATTTTTTTATATGACACTATACGATTAAACCTGGCCCTATATACAAACTTGTAGGTCAGCATAAATCCAGAGCAAAAATATAGAGCATCAGCTGTCAAAAGGTATCTATAAGTCCACTCTAAATCACAACAGACAGGCAGAGCTTAATCACATATCAAAAATAAAACACCGAATAAGGAGAAACATCCGAAGATATCTCTAATATCACTAGAGAGATATGAGAACCGACAGAGTTCTATTATTGGTTTAACATTTATTAAGTTAGAACCCTCGCGCTGGTAGTGTCATAAATGATTAGGTCTTCTTGCTCTTGTTGATTGGATATAATTACATTAGTGGCGCTCTGTGGCTTTACAAACAAGGGTCAGCCACACAAAACTTTGATTTGTGATTTTAAAACAAACGATGGGGAATACTTTCTCGTTTTTTTCCATTTCAATTACTATAGATTTAATGTTTTCTATAAGCTTATTGTATTTTTAAATTTTTTCTTGACGTTTACCTATTATGCGCATAATATAAAAACATTTTTTTAGGCATTTAAAATTATGTACCCAAACAAATTCATAGATCGAAAAAAGAAATTTGAGTAATATTTTATAACCGGTTATCCATATCAGCCGTATCATCCGCGAAAAGGTAGAGCTGCATGAGTGGATTAGCCATGAAATATGAATATATTAATCTCACTGATCTTTAAGAGGTTCTGATCAGCATGGACTTCCAATATTACCTTTTGCAGGTATTGTCTTATTATTATCTTGATCAGGTGTTGGTTATGTTGAAAATTGCCTAGTTTAGTTATTATGTAATCTATACTTACCGATATGTGGTTTCATCTATTGTACATCGTTGTACCTATTTTTGTTTTGTGTAAGCTATATTCACCTTTGTTAAATGTTGCTTAACTTATGCTGTGATTATAAATAATATGTTATAAGAAAACTTTATAGGAAACTATTGAGACTATTTCCAAACTTTAGTCGATAAACGAGTGCGACGTTCAAATATCTACCCATTTTTATAATAATTATTATAAGCCTTCTATTGTTATTTTAATTCTGAATCGCTGTTTAAGCCAATTAGTGCAATTTAAATTGGTTACTGCAAAACGATTCAACATTAAAATAATAAATACTTTTAAAAGCCATGTAAACAACTGCGAAATAATAAAAAATTTAATGAGAAAATGATTAACAAAACATTGAAAAAAACATATAAAAGCATTACATTACCAACGATTTTAGGGGCAATATAAATAATATTTGGTACCTATAGATTCCATAAATCTTGCTGAAATAGTAAATTATATTTCATTTACCTTCTGTCATCCAAAATTATATCCAGTTAAATAGTAAGAATAGAAAACTAGTATTTGTGGAATTAAAAAAAGGTAGCTTTTGATTCTTTTGAAATAGGTAACGTAGACCAATATTGGCTACACAACATTCTATACACTATCTCAAACACTTGAAATTCATAAAATTACATCATACTTAGAGAAGAAAAATAATGTACACATATATTTACAAAATTTGCAGATATGAGATATTCACATATACATTATTAAAGTCGACTATACATGGATTGTTGTCAAAATAATCTAAGAATATTTCTGAATTTATTATGTTATATTTTATAAAATATATTTATTATTTAATATCATTCTATTATTATTTCTGAATCACTGTTTAAGCCAATTAGTGCAGTTTTAACTGGTTACTAAAAACAATTCAAAATATAATAATAAATACTTTTAAGAGTCATCATAGGGAATAAAAACCCTTATTGAGAAAATTATTACCAAAACATTGAAAAGAAAAACATATAAAAGCATTACATTAGCAACGATTTTAGAGGCAATATAAAATATGTTAGGTATAGATTCTATAAATCTTGCTGAAGTGGTAAATTATATTTCATTTACTCTCTGTTACTCTAAATTAATTTATCAAAAGTGTTTTTTCGTAACGTATTACTAAGATTATATCCAGTTAAATAGTAACAGTAATAACAGAAAATTAGTATTTGCGGAATTAAAAATGAAAATTAAAATTGAAATTAAAATTCTATACATTTTCTGGAAACACTTGAAATTGAGAAAATTAAATCAGAATTATTGTGCATTAATTAATGCACTTCAAAAGTTTGCTTATACATAGTATTGAGATATTTCCATATACATTATTAGAGTCGACTTTAAATGGAGCTAACAACATCTCTGAATTTATTATTAAACGACACTGCTCCACCAACAGCTTTCATATATAAAAATATGTAGGTACTACTTGGATAGAACATCGTGTTTCGTCGAATTCTTTGATTTTTGGTAATGGATATATTTTGTAACGTTGTAAATGTTACTAACTACAGTAGTGCGATTTTCTCCTTTTACTGGTCGATTTGTGTTATCGATACTCTCGCTACCTTACTTCTCGGGACCTTAGTTCCGGTGTTCCACCCTGCTCGATAGATATATCCGTTTGGAGCGCCACTTGGCAGATAAGGTATATATTCTTTTTTGAGAGAATTGATAGCCCTTCTCGCCGGAACACTCAAGGCGAGCAGGCCGTTTTCCGTATGGGAATTTATCGTTGTCATTTTTGACCCTCAGGTCTAACTACCATCTGATGGTGTCGTTGCAGTATTTGGCATATTAAGTAGAATGTATATTTTCTAAAATTATAGGCCATATCGTCTATAAATGTTGTGTTGTGATGAACTAGTGTGGTGACCCATTTTTTAAAGGTATGTTGGACACGAGTGTTTCTATTTAAGATGGCTAAAGTTATTTATCATTTAGCTAGGGTCCTTCTGTGGGATAGAATTCCTTCCGTGAGATAGCATTTCCTCCTTTTGATGCTAACTTAGCTAACTCCGCCGTCAGTTAGTAGCCGTACAGCGGCCTTTTTGTCATGGTGACATAAACACATGGTGGAGATGTACTTCACATGAGACACCAGGGTCTACAACTCTACCAGATACAAGTAAAATCGATTTTAATTTATTTAAGGGCCATAATTCGCTATATAGTCGTAATGGATCATTTTAATCAATGAATTTATAATCAAACGACTGTAGGTCGCTTGCCATAATTAACGTATGTAGTTTATCGTTATATATAATTTTAATTAATGTGTAATAATTAAACGACTGTAGGTCGTTTGCTTTCCTTATCGCATATAGCTTATCGTTATATATCATTTTAATTAATTAATTTATAATTTAACGACTTTAGGTCGTTTGCTCTCCTTATCGCATATAGCTGATCGTTATATATCATTTTAATTAATGAATGTATAATTAAACGACTGTAGGTCATTTGCCTTAATTACCGTGTATAGCTTATCGTTACATATCATTTTAGTTAATGAATTTATAATTAAACGACTGAAGGTCGTATGCTTTCCTTATCGCATATAGCTTATCGTTATATATTATTTTAATTAACGAACTTATAGTTAAACGACAATAGGTCGTTTGATGTATATCGTTAATTCTCGTTTCATATATTGATCTGGCTATCTCGTCTATCGAACTTACCTTTAAAAAGGCTGTAACTTATCTAAATTTGTACATTATATATATTTCTACATCGTTTCATAGTTGCTACGGAGATACAATTTAATCTTTATTATATCTGATATTATCCCAGTTAGATAATTTATTTGGCTAGTGTCAGAATAGCTGATTAAGGTATTTTTGACTGTACTTGGCTGTAAAGCTCATGGCAGTAATTTATTTCACATAACTAAAATTTACTAATTTAATTTGTCGCCTAGATATTGGAATCGATTTGAGCTCAATTCGTTTACTTATAGATATTTAACGGCGGTATATTGTCACGACTTGTGATGCTCCGCCTTGTGCAGGAGGGTAGCCCAGATTTGGGATCGCACTACCTCAGCTTGAGAAGAGATGATAAAGGAGACACGTTGATAAAAACAATAACAAGTTTATTTACAAACAATCTTAACAACGGTTAGACTGTATATTAATAAATGCCTGTTTATGTTTATAGATAAATTAAGAGTTTGCACTATACCCAATTAATACTAAATGCATGTCTTCTCGAGGGAGGCTTAGTTCAAAGTGTTTCTAGGTCCTTGGTCACCGTTTTATTAATAAAGTTTATGTGAGCTGGGTTGTCTTTTATTTATGTATTTGTTTTGATATTTATATGGTAAGTCTTTTAGCGTTTCTAATTTAAGTTTGTCACAGATTTCTTAGGCACTTGCACTACTTCTAAAAATCCCCAAAAATCCCCTAACTGGAAATTTTGATACTTCACTCGTAGATTCGACTCTCACTACTTTTTAGAATCCCCCAGGTGCCGTGTACCTGTGCACGCATATATCCAGGTTAGGTAGGGACCTGATCACCCTGGATCTATGTCCAGGTGTTCACAGATATTGAGGTCGTGGGATAGAACAACTGGAAAATAGGCACATGTGTGCTATGCCCAGCTAGGCTGAGGGGAGTTGAGGTAGACCCGAAAGCCTGATGAATTTGGCGTTTGCCTAAGTATTTATATGCTATAAAATTCTGATGGCTGCATCATTAAAGATTAAAATCGCTCCCGTCGAACGCTCTAGTTGTTTATAATTAACTGTGAATGTTTATATAACATTTTTCAAGTTCAACTTCAAACTTAGGACAGGGTGATATTGAATTAGTAGGTTTATGCTTTTTAGTAGTTCACAATATGTACATATTTACCTCACAGGATATTTTACTGATTTGGTATTATTGAATAACTATTTATTGGTCTACTGATATTGTCGCTGCCACGGGATTGATTTAGATTAAGTTTGGTTAATAATAATTTCATTTATACCTGCATATAGGTATTTACTGGGTATGTCTATACATTACTATACAATACAAGATAATCTTGATATTTATTTTGGTAAATTACAGTCAAAATAATAACTAATTCGTGTATACATAGTTTTTCAACGTTCTTTTACAGGGTGCTTTTCTAAATTTTATTACCCTGTTTTCAAGGATCAATAATCATTGATAAATTTCTTGTAAAAAATTCAGTGACTCAAACTAACCCACGCCTTTTAAAAAATTGAATCCGCTGAGTAAACCTGGCATATGGACCGCTTAATGAGCAACTAACAAATAAGGTTACATATTTGACACTAAACGCTTAAGGCTGGTTACCATTTAATAAAACTTAAAAGCATAGCCAGAAAAACTATAAATCAACTTAAAAAGATACATTTCATTTAACATTTTCTAAACTTTTTGATATATTTTTGAATTTTATCAAACTTTTTGGCTGCATAAATTTAAATATTGTCTGAGTATTTCAGACTGTTTGCTCACCTTTGAGGATTTTGTTAATATTTTATCCATACAAATAAATGAAATTGTCTTACATAATTAAAAATTAAATTTAAGAGATTGTGTTGGTCAGAATAAAATATCTATTTAATCTAGTTTTAATGGGGCACAAATATTTAAAGTGTGGCATATTTGATGCAACAACTCCCTTAATATGAAAATAATGTGTGACTTAAAATATTAAATTTTGTAGTAGGTGTCAATAAAGCCTTCGTAGAATATGCTCTGACACTGATAAAAATTAATAATAATTCTGCTTTGCTTCTATTACCTCCAATTACATCAAAGTAACATTGCCGACATAACTTAATTTCGCTTTTTCAGTCTAACTTTTCCGAGTCCGCATATTTTTGGGCAGCGTAACGTGCTATCGCGGGTGAAGAATCTTTTTTGACTAACCCTTTCCCAAAGATTGTTAGCTTTTTATACGATCTTTCAAGGCTTGCTTTGTGGTGTCCTGCTCGAAAAATCTGTACCCTGCACGTGCCCAGCTATTAAAATATTTTTACTAAAAACACAAATTCCTAAATCACCGAAAATTTTTATTGTGTTAATTTCAACCTCGGTTTTAGTACCGCCTAGGATAATTAAAATTGGTTATTTCAGTTAAAATGGTTTTTGCATTTCAATCCCAGGTCTTTAACTTCCGGAATATTCTTAATAGAAACGCCCCCTGAGCAAGATTTTCTTTTTAGAGCAAAGTGTCGAAGGGGCCTGTTTTTGAAGCCCTCACTCAACTAGTGGGTGATAGTCCTTGTAGCTAGGTCATCTAATCACGCATGTAATGTAGTGGAAAAAAATAAAAGTCAGCTATGGTTCAAATCTGACTTCATGTGAAGTTAAACACAGTTCCATTTATTTGGATTATATTCTAATAGTAAGTTATATTATTTTAGTAATGCCATATGATAGGGGCTATTGTTACACGTTTTCCTGAATTTTCCTTATGCAAAATAGCTTAACTTTAGACACGGCTCGGGCATTATTTTTTTCAATTTGAATTTCAATTTATTTTTAAAAACAAAATTATTATTTTATTTGAATGCTCTCGTGGCGAACTAGTACAAATGAAGTTATTTTTGAATCGATTTACAAGAATTATGAAATAATTTTTTTAAACAGTTTAACCAGAATCAGTTACTGGCTCCGGTTCATTACATTATGAGCCCATTCGTGAGCATTTTCGGTAAAAGTAAACAGTTTAGTTTTTCAAGTGCCACGTTGGCCATAAATTGTTTGATGATCGTTCCAAAGTTGTTAGGTCGAAAGAACTTCGCAGGTTGGATTTTTGCAATCGAGAATGGGTTTGTACTTGAAGGTCTATCGGACTGTCGCGATGGCCTGCAATCAGATGCCGTTTTGATAGGAAAGGCCAAAGCAAAATTAGTTTTAACATTGGGTCCGCTACTATTTATACGTGTGAAAGGATGTCAAACAGCTGCACAAGTCTGGAAAACCCTAAAGAAATTGTACGAGGATACAGAAAAAGTGCAAGACATTTCGCAGAAATTCGAAACGCACTTTATGTAGGTACTTGGTTTAATGACTAATTTACTATTTGTAAGTCAACTGATTAAAAATCATAATAGAGCGATATTTCATGATACCTACTGGTTGTGATGTATATATAATGCCCAAAATCAACTGATTGCTACAGCAAGCTTGATAAACAGTATTTGCAAATTAAATATTGAAAAGTCAGAAGCAAACTTAGCAGGAGTGGCAGTGTCTGTGCGGAGGCTTGGCATCGAAGATTTGATCATTTGAACTAAAAAGATTGAAATAAAATGAAAAATGGACTTGTTGCGAGACTTAGGTGTGAAAATCTTTTGGTGAAAAAGAATCTATGGGAAGTTTATTGTGAGGGAATATAGACCAGATTGCCTTTTGAGAAGGGTAGGAGAGCATCTTCATCCATGCCGATTTGTATGGTCCAATGGAGGTGAGCCCACTCGGAGGAGCAAGGTACTTTATACTTTATGGTTTTAGAAGATGATTTCACTAAATTAACATTTGTTTACTTTTTAAAAAGTTAATGTCAAGCATATGAGAAATTTATTAAATTTAAAAATTTTATTGAGAATCAGAAATGTACAAAAATTAAAATTTTCGTACTGATCAAGGAACTAAGATATTTAAGAAATTATATAAAGATTATGGCATTTTACATTAACAAACAAATGCCTATATCCCACAGTAATATTGGTTAATATTAATAGTATGAACAATATTATTATTGAAATGCCTCTATGCTAATTTTGGTTAGAAAATGTGGGCCGAGGCAGTAACTCAATAAGTGCTGTTGTTTACTTAAGGAACCGTTCTGTTGTTTCATGGTTCATTAAAACTCCTGAAGAAACCAAATGTAAGCCATTTAATAATTTTTAGCAGTGAAGTGATGGCACATCTTCCTGATGAGAAAATAATAAAATGGGACGAAAAGATGAGAAAAGTATTTCTAGTTGGCCATAGACAAGATAAGATGATTATATTTAAATAATTACCAGCAATGTGTAGTAATAATTAAAAAAAAAACAAAATACGACAAAATTATTGCTCTTGAGCCAGAACCAAACCTAAATGGACATAGTTCAGAGGGCCTGAATCAGAAGATAATGAATCGAGCCAATATGAATCTTTACCCAATGACAGCTTGCATAACGACCCAGAAAACATCAGTGACGAAGAATTTGTTGCTGTTATTTTAACCATTGTTCCATTATATGTGAACGACTTCTTCATTTTTTTCAAACCATTTCAAGTTAGTTCTAAAATTAAGAACTTAGGACAGGCTAACCAATGCCTGGGAGTCAGGATTAGGAGGGAACAAGATTATATATATATTTTTAGATCAAGAAGAATATGTAAATCAGTTGTTGATTAGGTTTAATATGGTTCATGGTAAAGGAGTAAATATGCTTATGGGTAGTAATGTATGCCTAGTAAATAGCAAATGTGGCAATCCAGATGAAAATTTACCTTATCAGAAATTGTAGTCTGATGTATCTTGCAGTACTAGCACGCCTTGATATAGCACATACTGTGAGTTTTTTGAGTCAATATAACAGTTGTTATTCTGAGGTTCATTGGAAATGTGCAAAATAAGTTTTAAAATATTTGAAAACTACAGAAGGTTTTGAATTAAAGTATACTAAAATAAATCATGTGAAATTTTAGGATATGGTGATGCTCTTGTACAGGGTTCGTATTTCTACTTTCAGGTGGTCCTATTTCTTGGAAAAACACGAAACAGAAATCCAACACCGACGCTGAATACATAACATAAAGAAAATCCTGCAAAAAAGCCATATATTTGTAGTAATTCCAGTTCAAAAATCCGTAGCCTTATCGAGCACGGGGGTTGAATATATAGCTGTAGGTGAATCGGGCAAAGAAGCCATATATTTGAAGTATTTATGTTTGAATTGACCGATTATAACAACAATTTAATGTTTAATGATAGTCAAAGTGCTCAGATAATAGTCACTAACCCAATTTTTCATAGAAGATTCAAATACACCGATGTAAGGCGTCATTTCATAAGACAAATTGTTATGGATAAACAAGTTATTATTGAATATTTATGTAAGCATTTCTGAAATGATTGCTGACGTGTTGATGAAACTTTTGTTTTTATCTAAGCATAATAAACGTATTAGGAATGTTGGCTCAGGTAATTTTCAATAAGTTGGGGTGTTGATATTGAAAGTTTCCTAATTTAGTTATCTGTAATCTATACTTACCGATATGTGATTTAATCTATTGTACGTCGTTGTATGTACCTAACTTTGTTTTCTGAAAACTATATTCGCCGGTGTTAGCAGTTACTTATGTTTACTTATAGGCATTAGGCAGATCTTGAACAAGTACGGCCATTCTTTCTTTCTTCAAATCTAAGTGTTTTTCTAATTCCAGGTATTGTGAGAATCGAATCTTTAAGATTTTTATTAGTACTGCCTTATGCCAAACTCTGTCGAAATGTACGTACTAATGTCTAGGTAGATGGCTCACGTTTGCTCCTGTCTGTTGCACTCTCAATTATTTTGGATTCTCTTCTTTTAATCTAATGAACGTTAAAGTACCCCTCCTTGGGATCTACCTCTTCTTTATTTAGTAGAATTAATATTGCGTGTTCCTGTTATTAATGTGATTTGCGATGATCCTTCATATGGGTTTTCTGGTGTTTGGTTTGCTAATTTCATCATGTCAAATGAATTTTTTATTTTGCCTTGACTATTTACTTCGTGCTTTTGGTTTCCTAAGGCCATTCTACAAAGTATCTCGGCTGTTTGTTCACTTTTCTATCCCAGGCTATGCTTGTTGATATTTTTATTTTGAACTGGTCTATATGCGCTGCCGTTAAAGGTTTGTTTTTTTTTGCACTGAGTGGGTCGCTTATTATTCTATTATTATCTAGTATCGTATGGTAAGATATGATTCATTTCTAGTAAATGGTGAAGAGGAGCCATATTCTTATTGTATTTGTGATTATCATGCGCTGCTTGTTTGAGAGTTCGCTTAGGTCGTAGTTTATTTCTTGTGTTTTTTTGGTTTCAAAGCTTTCTTATTGCAGAGTCTTATATTATGGAAGACGTGCCGGTATCGTTACGTGTTGGGGATTCTATCTGTTTTTCAGACTACGTCTGGTTGCGTTGCTTTAGTCTCTCTGAGTTTCTATGGTTTGTTGTGTGTTCATTTGAAGTTGCGGTTCTGTTGGTTTACAGAAAATATTCGAAGGTTTGACTAGTAGATGCATTTCGTCGTCCGTCTGCAGTCTGATAAAATAATATTATCGAATTGTGTTCTTCGATCGGCTTTACTATGGAAGGACTGATTTTCCATTAGCGCTGGAAAGGCTTGAACTGATATCTTGCATTATTTCGAAAACATAAATCACTGCTTTATTCATTCTGTTTTGGAATACTTGGGTTTCACCTATCCATTGTAGTTGTGGCCATAGCGCCCTTTGTTTTAATTTCCCCATCTTTCAGCTATTTTCTTATGTTTTCCTTGTGTATTCACAGGGTGGTTTTCGCTGGAAATTACACTTGTGGCTTCTGTTCCTTTTGATTTGGTATTTCGCATGTGGCTGAATAATGGATCTCTGCATATTTTCCACATCTTTCGGGTACTTGGAGTCTGATTTTAGAGGGCCTGTACAAATGGCACCTGTGACACACCACATAAATGTTTTGAGCTCTAGACTTATGGCGCACTACCTTGGTCTCAATATCGATTTACATTTAAAAATATGTTTTCCCGTTTTTTGGCGTGGTTCGCCTTTTTTCTCGTGCTATTTTATCACTTTAAAAATGATGAAAGTCTATAGCCTTCCGCCTTCAATTTGGCTGTTGTCTAATCTTTGGGAACTCTTCGTGACATTACGTGGCGCTGCTTATCATCGTTGCATTGGATATACATATCAAAGTTTTCAATTATTGCCCTAAGTTTGACTTCTTCTGGTGGTATTTTGTGCTTGGCAATAGTTGATTTTTAGGTTCTTGAGGAAGCATATGCAGCTGTTGTAATAAACGTCCTATAATAACATCCATCGGTGTTTTAATACACGTAGCTTAGACATCCATTGCCACCACTTTGCTTCGCCGCCTAGTATAGCACTTAGTTTTAATTAAATACACGTATTGAAGTTGAGATGCAATACGAAAACTTTGTTCAAGTTTTAAAAACCGTCTAGAATTTTTTATGCTAATATTTATTGCGATTTATGGAGTGTTGTGTGCTAAAATTGGAAAATGAACCTAATTAACCGCGCAATTAACAATATAATGTGTTTTTATTGGAAATTGCATTGAAACCGTTGGAGGAGAACGAGAAGAAAATGGATTACCCTGGAATTGATTGCCTTTGGCTCCACAAATGATTGAATTTTGTTTGAATTGTTATAGAGCCACTTCGGCCCCGACTCAAGGATGTAAACTGCACAAGTGCAAGTTTAGTGACTCTAATGAAATGTGTACCTAGTTTCGTCGATTCGGTGTCTAATCGGACACCGTTTTCAAGAAAAGCAAAAAACTAAAAATGAAAATGGTTAGCAAATACAATAAAACAGTAAAAAGCTCTTGCAGATTGTCAGGCTTTAAACTGACTTTGACAAGATGACAATTATAATGCCATATTTAATTACTGGGTAACTGGTATTTAGTTTGATAATAAGGTGTTATTTGGTAAATTAATTTGTTTATGAAGTTTTATATATATATAATTTTGTGTTATTCGCTTTGGAAGAATTTAATGATTTTTGTTGAAAGGATTAGTTAATTTTTAAGTGTCCCTTATCAACTTCAGTTTTTAGCAAAGGTAACCATGTACTATTGAAACTTACAGAAGTTGAAGCAACACATTTATCTTTATTTAATAAAATTAAAGCACTTTCTTTAATTTTACGTTTTTTAGAAGAAGGCTCCTTTGCCAAAATACTAGAAGCGTTCCATTGTATTCTGTGATTGTTATCAAATGCATGTTGACAAATATGTGATTTGTGGAATTGTGCATTTCTAATATAAGTTTGGTGTTCTTTTATACGTTTTGATAATGGTCTACAGGTCTCACCTATATAAAATTTATTACATTCACATGGTATTTTATAGATGACATTTTTAGTAGTTTCATTTTCATTAAGTGGTTTTGTTTTTGTTAGTTTAGATCTAAGGGTGTTTTCTGTTTTGAAAATTGTACGAATGTTAAATTTATTACCTATTCGTTTTATTTTGTCTGATAAACCAGGAATATAAGGAATAAAGAGGTTCGTAATAGGTCTATTTTGATTTTGTCTGATATTTGGTTGTTCAAATTCTATAAAGCATTTTTGAATGAAATCAATAGGATAGTTATTATTAATCAAAACATTGCTCAAAAATTCTTTTTCTGTGTTGAAATTTTGATTATTACAAATTATTTTCATTCGATCATATAGACTTTTTACGACCCCCTTTTTTACCATTATTGGGTGATTTGAATTAAAATTTAAATATCTGTTTGTATGTGTTGGTTTTCTGTATATTTTTGTTTCGAAACTATTCAAGTCTTTTTTAATAAGAATGTCAAGAAATGAAAGTTGTTCATTAATTTCTTTTTCTATAGTGAATTTGATTGTGGGTTCTATGGTGTTAATATGATTTAGAAAATCGTTAAGAAAATGTTCGTTATATGGATAAATTGAAAAAATGTCATCTATATAACGCCACCAAATTAAAGGTTTATATTGATAATTTTCAATAAAATTTAATTCAAAATTTTCCATAAAAATATTACTTAATAAAGGTGATAAAGGCGAACCCATAGCCATACCATTGTTTTGTTAATAGTAATGGGTATTGTATTGAAAATAAGTAGTTTTTACGCAAAAAGTAAGTAATTCGAGTATTGTGTCAATATTAAGTTTTGTACGTTCACCAAGGTTAATATCATTAGTTAATTTATTTCTTACAATATTTAAAGTTTTATCAACAGGTACGTTGGTAAATAGACTAACAACGTCAAAACTTACCAGAGTATCGTTAGGATTTAAATTAATTTGTGAAAGTTTCTCTAAAAAATGTTGTGAATTTCTTATATATGAGTTAGTATTGTTAGCAAGTGGATTAAGAATGTTGAGTAGATATTTAGCAATCGGGTGTGTTGGCGAATTTATACAGCTGACTATTGGACGTAGAGGAATATTTAGTTTATGTATTTTTGGTACTCCATAAAAATGAGGTGTTTTACTATTGTGTGGTGTCAGTTTGAATCTTTCTATGTCATTGAATTGATTTTTGTGTTTTTTTAACATATTGTATATCTGTCTCTCAATACGTTCTGTTGGATCATTATTTAGTATTGAGTAATTACCGTCATTTAAAAGAGACATTATCTTTTCATCGTAAGTAATGCAATTCATTATTACGGTTGAATTACCTTTATCTGCTGGTAGAATTTTAATAGTGTTATCTCTTTTTAATGATTGTAATGCTCTTTGTTCTGTGTATGTTATGTTTTGTTTAATTTTAAATGGTTTTTCTAGTGTTATTTTAGTTCTAATTCTAAATTCGTCTTTATGTTCTTCTGGCAAGTTTTGTGTTGTCTCTTCAATTGCTGAAATGATATCAAACTTAGGAACGATTTTAGGTGTGACTGAGTAATTTAAACCTTTAGAAAGAACAAGCTTATCAACATCGGATAATGCTCTATCAGACAATTGATTACAGTTTTTTCAATAAAGTCGTTATTTTTAACAATAGAAATTTCTTTCTTTAATTTTT
>MU184463.1:70696-144495 GCA_016904865.1 Pissodes strobi | reverse complement strand
GTTATCGTGAAGTGGGCCACGTGAGAGACATACCAAGAGTAAGGCAGTCTCGAGTAATGGATGAAGACACGCAATTAAATGTTTTACTGACTCTCCAAGAAAATCCTAATACTCCAGTTCGACAGGTTGCAAGAGAATGCAACATAAGCCATACGTCTGCATTAAAGTTAGTAAAATCATGTCAAATGCGTCCTTATAAAATGCAATACGTACAAGAGTTACTAGAACATGATCCGGACCGCCGGCGCCGTCTTCAGTTTTGTGAAGTGATGATGAATGCACTTGATCAGCATTTAACAGATTTGGATTGGATTCTTTTTACAGATGAGTGTACTTTTGCACTCAATGGTGAAGTCAATAAACAGAACTGTCGATATTGGTCCACAGAAAACCCTCACTGGATGCGAGAAACACACACTCAGCGTCCGCAAAAACTTAATGTTTGGGCAGGCATAATTGGCGACCAAGTCATTGGCCCAATATACCTTCCAGCTAACTTAAATGGCACTACATATTTGAATTTTTTGCAAGAAAAGCTTATTCCATTTGACTGCTTTATTTCCTCATCAAGCAGAAGCAGATCTTCATGATGATCGAATATGGTTTCAGCAGGATGGTGCTCCGCCTCATTACGCCCAAAACCTGCGACACTATTTGAGTGAAGTTTTTCCAAACCGCTGGATAGGAAGAAGAGGTACCATTGAATGGGCGCCAAGTTCGCCGGACCTTAATCCTCTGGATTATTTCCTTAAAATAACTTTGTCGAAAAATTCGATTTTTATTTTTTTCTAGCTTCCTAGCTTTTCAAAATGCGAAAGTAAATAGTGGGTCATATTCCTTTTTTTATTCCCTTTCCAACGAGCTATCACAGAACATACCTTCACATTTGAAAAAAAAAAGTTGGGGGTGGTTTCCACCCTCAAAAGAGGGTAAATTTTATAAAGAGACCAAAAAAAATGTGCCAAACTGAAAATAAAGGGACCCGTGTTCCTTTATTTTTTCAACAAATAAATAGGCTCCCTAATACTGAATTTATTCCAGTTAAAAATGCCACCCTGTATAGATGGTGACACAGTGTTACCCTCATCCCAGTTGTATATATATATATTCATTATTCTCTGGTGTTAACGTTGTAAGTACTTTAAGATTGGCATTACTTCATATACCCGTTATATATTGTGCGCGTAGAAAATGCTCATGTAATTCAGACTGACACGGTGGTAAATTCGATTAATCGTAATTTAAACATTATTAAATGGTTCATTTATATATTTTGGTTTATAAATGATCATAAATTTATTATATCTTATTTCAAAGCAATCCTTTGCTGCCATAAAGTTCACAGACAACTTTTTCAATAATTAGAAAATTTTCACTGCTACGCCCTGTTATATAAGCACTCCTAAGTTTTTTGAAAGCTTTTTGATATTCTAAATTTTTCTTAAGAATTGAAAATCTTTTTCCCTTTTTCGGAATTTATGAAATTTTCCAATTTCTAAAATTTCATGACACTTCACCAAAGTCTTGGATATAAATTTTATTGTTTTTTGGCAAATATCAAGTCTGTATATGACACAAATTATATTTGCTGCTTCCATAATTAACACTAGTAGTAAAAATTAATAAGTATTAAATTATTTTTTAATATTATATAATTATTTATATTTTTATTATTATTATTATAATTTTTAATAGCTTTGTACTACGCCGAGAAATGATATACTTGCCACAGCTTATTCACTACTAGCATTTTATACAATGCTACTAGCTAGTCATCTTGCGGCGGCACCCTTCGATTAGGGAAAGTGCCGTGCAAATTTTAGAAAAGGGCAATGACTCAATATTGTTTTAATCGTCTGGGCATTTGATTAATACTTTTGACAGTTCGTTTAGTTTAAAATATGCTTTTTTATCGTCTAAAATCCATTTAAAAACGATTTTAAATGGCGAAATTGTATAAAAATCCGAAATTTCGGACTTTTTAGGGCGATAGCAGTAGCTTCGGATGAATTTGTCGTGGATTTTGAAGCGAAAATTAATTTGAAATTTAGCCGTCTATTAAAAATACCGATGCGCACTCGGTCATCGCGACTGTGGGCACTCCAACTTTCCGATTTCGGTAGAGAGGACTAGCTGGTATTTGATAAGCTGTGTCGTTGCTGACTGCGTTTTAAATGATCAGCTGGTCTTGCCGGTTCCTTCACTCATGTGCACTCAATTTTTCCGTTAAATTACCGTTGGAATGCCTCTACACAATAGATGTATTCTCTCTTTCTGACATTGGAACTACTATATACTCTTCTGGAAGACACTTGCAACCGTCAAAATAGGCTGGCTGTTTACATGTACTTTTTAAAATATTGAAAGAATATGCCCTTAAAATTTCAGCCTTGTGGGAGCAGGTTTTGAATTACTATCCCGATGACAACTTTGCTATCGTCTGGCACTTACTTGCAACCCTCAAAATAGGTTGTCAATTTTTTTTTACACTTAAACTTATGTAAATTACAACGTATTAAAATTGTAGCTTTGTGGGAGTAGATTAAAAAATTTTCTTTTTACATTTTCAAAAATTTAAGGGATGATGACGCAACCGCGAGATGCCTGCCAGACTCGTATTTTCATAATTGACCGATAATAAAACATGATTTTAAAATTTTCTAGCTTTGTAGGAAACGGGTTACTCGGATGGTTCCTTAGTTCTTGGAATAATAGGGATTCTCTCACTAACATGATTTTTTTTTAAATTATCTACATTCATATATTTTTTATTTGTATAATTTACGATAGATAACGTGGACACCCACTTGCTCTAGTACCGAATGGTACAGCGGAAAGGACAAACCTGTACGAAGAATTAGTTTGAAGCCGGAAGGAATGGAAGCTTGTAAGTATTTCAGACTAGGTTAGTTGGGGGTGTTAACAAATCATTCATGTCAACTCCCCATACAAATTTAATATTTTGTTTATAGTGTCAGAAGCCCAGCCTAATCAAGAGAACCGAACCATAAACAAATCGGCTTCAAGTCCTTTTATCGGCACATCAAAGCCGTATAATAAACTAGCGTGGAATCCCGAGCTGACCATTCAGACTAAAAATAAGCAAGCAGAGGTAAGTTGCTGCAAATAAACAAGTAAATATACTATAAGAGTTCTGACGCATGTTACACACCCATAAAATAAAAAGTGAGCTCTTCAAGGTGATTTGGCTGGCTGAGGGTAGTAGGATTACTTGGATCTCGGTGGGATCACGTAAACGATTGTTGAAAAATGCGAACCTAATCAAACTTCAGATATAAACCAACCCTAATATCTTGCGTACCTCATCAAAGCCACAAAAGTGTGCGAGATAAGAAATTTTGACAGACAGTGTCACTGTCACTGTAATCGAGAAGTCCAGCCAATATAGGTTGTTATCGGTCCGGCAATTTATGTTTAATTAACGTTTTATGCATATTTATATATTACAATCATTTTAATGTTATATTGTTCTTCATTTGAGTAAAGAGTGTTTACGTACTCCGGCTGTATTATTTATTGACAACGATCATAGGCTCATGTGCATTAGGTCACAGATATCAGTCGATTGACAGATGACGAATGATATTTGGTGCCTGACGGTTAAGTTATCGATATGAAACGACCAACACCAGATATTTTTAAGCATAATAAAACCCATAATTTATATAAGACCGCGTCACCTCGCGCAAGCCCCATTAGGTATGTACTTGCAACACGTTTTTCTGATTGAATCCAAATTGAAAGTAAAAGATTTTTTTCCCCCAATTAATTAAAAAGGACCCTAGCCCCGGAGAGTTGTATTGCAAAGCTCGGCCCCTGTCGTGGGGTCGTTTGAGCGCCACCCGTTCTAGCCAACTAAACGGAAAAGGCTCTGCTGATGTTGTGTAGGGTGGCTAGGTCAGCTCATAAAATCAACCGGTACTTAGTACTTAATTTCAAATTAACAAAAAACGAGAATTTAGGCGAGGTTATAACCAATTAACTTAACCTATCAAAAAAACACAATCTAAAAATTTAAGGAACATTTGCTACTAAGTTCTTCCTTTTTTTTTTTTGAAAACACAGCAACAATCTATCTGGATTCCAAGTAAAATTTTGCTTTTCTTCTACAGTTATGTTCGACATAATGATATATATTATTCAAACTAAGTAGGTAATACAAGGTAGGTTATAAGCACCAAGTTAAAAAGCGACAGAAAGAAAAACGAAATATCTTAAATCCTTTATTATTGGCCATCTTTCAATAAATTCTACGACAGATGAAGCTTGGCACTCCTTTCTTAGCTCCACTGTATTTTTTCAATGGCTAACGACTTCTTCTCAAGGTTCTTTGTTTGACATAAGCCAAATGTACGAGTCATTGGAAGCTAAATCTACAAAAATGCAAAATATAAACTGAAATAAAGGGCTCTACGTGTATAAGATATTTTTAATATTTTGGGCCTCCCCCTGACCATCAAACTGTTTGCAACATAATGAATTAAATTAGAACGTTTCATTAAAAGGTCAATTTTGTCCATATTTCGTAAAATATACTTGAAATTTGAAACCTAACCTTACTTTCATGATAGAGTAAAATATGTAAAATCCAATTGTTAAACTTACTTTCAAATATCTCAGTGAGATGTGGAAAACCAATTTCATCTAAAAAGTCCGAAATTGTTCCTTCGAATCCTTCCATCATGAGCAAACTTATATTTTTTCACAAAATCAGAATTCACAGAGAGCCAGCTGGTTCGTCGCATCGGCGTTTAAGAATAAGAATAAAAATGGCGGTTATTTTAAATGCGGCTGAAACGAGTGGGGTAAGCGCCGCTAAAGGAAGTGAGAGGTTTTTTACTTGTTAAGAGAATCTGATAGATTTCGAATTAGGATTGTGTCTTTGTCTAGAGTTACGTGTAAACTTTAATGAAGCATAATTATTCAATAAGGTTTTAAAACAAGAAAATAATATTCTTAGATGTAGAAGATAAATGTGAACTTCTACTTATTTTAAGTAACCTCTGTTCTTCAATATAAATTTGGCATTTACTTAATTACAAAATATACGATTCTTTCAACAAACATTCAAAAAAATTCTCAATTCAATAAACATCTTACTTTTATCAAATAATATATGCTTATACTAAGCTAACCATTAGAAGAAAACAAATAATTTAAGACAAATTTGGGACAGGTGTTAAAGCAAGTATTGGAGCTCGCCCGAGACGGCTATCGAAGGCAGACCTATTGCTGTTCGATGCTTTACGGGAGGCTTTACGGATAGATCGCGAAAAGAGAATCGCCGATAACCGCGCTATAGCAATTTACTGCATAGTAACAGTGTTTTTTCGACGAGAATTGTGATAGTAAAGTGACTGGAAGTTTTCTTAGAAGCCTTATTTGTGTAGTTCTCAGGGACGGAGCCCTGAATCAGAAGCTTAAATGGACGACACCGAAGAGGACGACAATGCGTCCAACTTATCAATTGAATCAAATCCTGAAAGGAAAATCAGTGAAGCAACGATTAAGAAAATCACAAATAAAACCAATAGCTACGTAGAAATATGCGTAGTTTGTAAAATGAAGTCCGAAACCTTAAATAATTTGGGGGTTTGCAGCTCAAGTGAATTGTGGAAAACTGTAACCAGAGTAAGACAACACATCCGTGCTACCCATCTGACAGGAATTAGGAGGCAGGCTGTGTCAAAAATCGATACTGGAAAAAAGAAAGCCAGCCCGTTAAACACTCTAGAAAACGAGACCACCTCTAAAAAGCAAAAAACAGTGATAAATGACAAAGAAAAACCGCAAAATGTTCAAGAGACGCTCACCGTACACACCTCGAGCGAAGAAGAACCCCTGATAACAAGTGACAAGGATGTTTTTAAAGTTCCGTTTAAGCAACTCACGTTTAGACGGAACTTCAAAATAGACACACTCGATATGGGACAACCCCTTGTAGTGACGAAAAATAAGTTCCAGCCACTACAGGAAATGGAAACAGAGGATGACGACGCAGTTAGTATAGCCTCGACTTCAACATCAAAAGGCGACACGAAAAAGACAAACACAGTCAATAAAACCAAGGTACCACCAAAAGGCAAAGCCCAGACACTCCCGCCTGTAGTGATAAAAGGGAGACCAGCTGACCATAAACAGCTAAGGGCAGATCTGAAGGCTATGCACATCAACAGGTACCAGCTAAAATATACAAAAAACTCCGTTATTGTATATTTCGAGAATATCAATGATTTACACACCCTCAAGCGTATGCTCATCCAAGAGAAAACGGAGTACCACACATACGCCGAAACCCAAGAAAAAACTAGAGCCTTCGTACTGCGCGGGCTAGATGGTGACATCACCCCGCGCGAGATTATAGATGCACTTAGTGATGAGTACAACATTCAAGCCAAAATCGTGTACGAAATGCGAAAAACAAGAATACCAATGTACCTTGTCGTCCTCGATACAAAATATACAATTAGGAAGCTTAATCAGGACGTAAAGACAATAATGTGTGTAAGGATTAACTGGGAAGCCAGGCGTGCAGGAAGGCCCATATTACAGTGTAAGAATTGCCAGCAATTCGGTCATGCCAAGACCTATTGCAATCGCAATACGGCTTGCAGCAAATGTGCGAACCAACATGAAATCGTGCACTGTAATAGTGACTACTTAAAATGCGTTAACTGTGGCGGATCGCACAGGTCTTTATTTACAAGCTGAATCAAATACAACCACTTGCGACTAAACCGAAACAAACATATCGACCGGCACCACCTCCAGCTAACCCAGCATGGAGAAATCCCAACGAGAGCAGAGTAGCTGACGGTCCGAGGGGCCAAGGCCTAAACAATGGCCAACGAGGAGAAGAGGAATACACGAAGCAGTTCCCCCCGATTCCTGGCAGCCACGAACAACAACACAGAGACAGAGAACAACAAATGCCATCAATTAATGTACATAATAAGGTTAGTGGTACTGCTCGCGATAACATGAATCTAAATTGTACAAACATATCTAGCACAATGTCAAACTTAAACAACGTAGTAGCAAAAATTAATAGCTTGGTCAATCTCGACCAGCTATTCTTAGCATTCCGAACAGAGAATTTTCAAAAATCGGTCTAAAAATGAATAAAACAAAAACAAAGATAATGAGCCAAGACCAAATAGAAATAATAGTCAACGGGCACATGTTGGAAAATGTTCAAGAATATATATATCTAGGACAACAAATAGAGATAGGAAAGAGTAACAAGGAGATAGAGGTTGAAAGGAGAAGGAGACTAGGATGGGCGGCAATTGGCAAATTAAGTCATATACTTATAGAAGGATACCACAATATCTTAGAACAAAAATATTTGAATAGTGTGCAGTACCGGTGATAACATATGGAGCACAGACCTGGATCCTCACAAAGACAATGGTGAATAAGTTGAGGACAACACAAAGAGCCATGGAAAGAGTTATGATAGGCGTAACACTAAGAGAGGAAATGATAGAATGGATTAAATAAAGAACAAAGGTCGTAGATATAGTGGAGAGAGTCACAGGCCTGAAGTGGAATTTTGCAGAACATATAAGCCCGCCTTACAGACAATGGATGGAGTAGCCGAATAATACGCTGGAGACCATTGGAAGGAAAGAGAGGAAGAGGAAGACCAATTATGCGATGGTATGATGACATAAAACGAGTGGCAGGATTTGAATGGACGAGAACAGCACAAAACAGAGAGAACTGGAGAAGAGGAAGGGAGGCCTATGCTCAATACTGGGCGCTATAAAGGGCTTGATAAATAGAAAAGCTGGTCAAGGTGAGGATGATTTCGTTTTTGAGTGGGCTTGGATTGTTGAGTGCTCAGCAGTTCGGTTCCCGAAAGTCATTAGGTACGAGTGACGCCATTTTTAACTTTTTGGAACAGCTGTTCAATCAACTGAACGCAGGTGAGACTGCCACAGCGGTCTTTTGTGATTTGTCAAAAGCATTTGATTGCATATAGCACAGAATATACTGTGAAAGCTGGAGGTGTATGGGTTTAGGGGAACAGCCTTGGAGTGGTTTCATTCCTATTTGTCAGGGCGTGCGCAAACGGTTAGGTTAAGAAAAACTAAATATCAATACCGGAGTTCCGCAGTGCTCTGTACTGGAGCCACTGCTTTTCTTGATTTACATTAATGATCTACCCCAACTTTCAATAGTGGGAAGAGTCACGATCTTCACAGATGACACCACCGTTCTCTGGCACGATTCGGATCCTGACAGATTGAATGAAAATATGCAATCAGATCTGCTCAAAATAAAAAAAAAAATGGTATGGGGAACGTTTATTTAGAAAATGAACCTATTGCTGGCCCAGTTTCAACAAATTCCTTGGCTTATCGATTAACAGCTCGCTTAAATTTAAGAACCACATTTTGAATGTGTAGGTTGTTATGCCTTAAGGATTATATGGAATAACTTAGACTTCTCCATTGCCAGGGCTGCATACTTTGCTCTAATTGAGTCCCACCTTCAATATGACATTTGTTCTTGCGGTTCTTGTTCTGATTACCTTTTCAATTTAGTGTTTGTGTGATATTTATCTGGGGCAAAAGTTGACGATTCCCGCCGCTCCTTATTTTTGAGACATGCAATATTGACATTGTATTGCCTGTTTATTTTAGAAACAGTCTGTCTAATCTTTAGGAAATATAGAAGCGAGTTGTTTTTGAATGGTCCTTACAATACCCGCCAGACTTATACTCTAAGATTGCCTATCCTACATCGGAACAAATTAAAACTTCTTTTATATTTTAATCATCTTCCTAAAAGCTAAGAGGGCTGCAATGTGATAAAGGGTTCAGGAGGCAAACAAGGAAGTTTTTGGCTGATGAAGCATATTACAGTTTCAGATAATTTTATAATGAATCACTCTTTAAATTAAATGTAGTTTTGTATTGCTTGTCTTTATCTGTTTTATACTCTTAATCTAGTTTAGCTTAATCTTAATAGACTTTTATGAACTTTATAGTCTTTGTGACTATAATGACTTCTAATGGCTTTATCAACAACTATATTACGGCCAAACATGTAGCATGGAATAGAAATATAACGGATTGTACCCACTGAATATTAAACATCTAGGGGATAAGTTAAGCAATTTTGAAAAACAAGTGGCGTAAACATGTCAACATTTTTAAAGTTTGCTCGACAATAAATGTTATCTAATAAGTTTGGTGGTATATTATATATGACTAATTGTATACGTTTTTTAACAGATTCAAAAATCGGTAAGTAACAGACTAGAAGTCAACCTGAAATTGGAGCAAGACGAAATGGAGGGTGTAGATGAAACGGAATGGAATGAATGAAGCGCTCCGCCATCCTAAAATTCTAATAGATCCATCTCGTTTTTGTTTATGTGATTTTAAAGGCCTATAAGGCTCGCTTTTTAGTTTTACATTTTAATGAAAAAAAAATATTTTAGGAATAATGGAGATTTTTTCCTAGTGTTAAAAATTATTTCATTAACAGAAATGTGCTATAATTGAAGATATTTTTAATATTAGGAAAAACAAGTTTATATTTAAGTATTAAGCGTAACAGTATACGCTAAATTGCTTTAAACCTCATTATTATTTTTATATATATTTACCGTTTTTTAGCAGCTTTACTATTTGGATAAGAATCTAACAATAACAAACTTAAAGCGTTAATTTCACGATTTGACTAGTTTTTGGAAAAAGCAAGAAACTTGTGAAAATTTTCTATTTTTATTTTATTTATTTAACCGTAATTAAGTTTGTTATTGCTGGACATTTTAACACTACCACGTGCAATCAGCCTATACATTTCCCATATATATTTTGCAATTCAAGTTTTGTAAGGGCAGAAACGAACGACCCTGAATTTGTTTGAAGTTTCAGCAAGGACGATCTTTGAAATGTGCAAGTTATGGCGAGATTTAAAATTAGAAATTTGCCTTAATTTCAAAAAAAGTCCCATATATGGAACTTATCAGCTTTAACCACATCAATTATTACTGATCATGACCAAAACAGCCACTGGTGATTGAAGTTTACTTCCAATAAAACTGTCCGAATCGATAGATGAGATAATTGAAAATAATATCAAAATGTGTATAATTAATGGAAGAACTTAATCACTTCTAACCATATTACCACCTTGACATAGCTTGTAAATTTTAAGGATCATTTCACTGAAATAGTTTTTTTGTAAGATTTGATATCTTGCCAATAATTATTGTCTACTAGACTTTTTACTAATGCAGGGACGATAGAAATTAAAATTCAAAACTACAGTGTATTCAAGAAAAATACGGCAATAAGGTATTTTAAATTTAAATAATAATAATAAACGCTTCTCTATCATCAGCCAATATTGGATATATCGGGTCGAAACCCGCGTGGCCTTGGTTGCTCAAACTTTAGGTTAAATAACCTCCACTTTCTAATTTTTTTCCTATTTCAGTGTTAAGTTTAATAAAAGTTCGGTTTTGTTAAGGCACGCTTTGTTTAAATAAGTGAAAAACTAAAGATAAAACACATGAAATAATGTCCTCCCAAAAAATGGGATTAAATTGTTGATTAGGTGGAAGAAAACACTACAGGTTCACTTCTGCATTAATTTTGCGTTTGAACAAACAATCCCAGGATTTCCGATGCCATGCTCTAACCGCTGACCAGTTGACCCATGCTATATTGACTCCTGATAAATACACATTTAACTTATAAGAAATTTTAGATAATGAAAAATTTACAGTTGTTTATTGTGCTTCAGAGTGCCATGTTTTTAAAACTCGTTGGTGATTTTGTGAGATTTCTTATCATGACATTTTAGCCAATTTTAGCTTTTATGTTATTTAACTTGTGCTAAGCAGCATTACTTTTAGCATATTGCACTAAAATCATTAGGATTTCGTGCTATATTGTATTTGTCATTTAATGACGTGCATCCCGCCAAAATACCTGTTAAAGAATAACAGTGGTGATTTGCATATATTAAAAAAGGAAAATTAAACGTTATTTTTTCACTGGTATAAAGGCTGCGCATTATTTCAATTAAAAAAATTCCAATCTTAGTAGAAAATATGGTCACTGCCCAATTCCACTCTGAAAAGTCTATTCCATGGTAAGTGTGCCAAAAATTTGTTAGGAAACTTGTTCGTATTTTAATAAGAAGTTTTGGCCTTTTAAAAATCTTGCTAATATAGAACGAATTTGTATCCGTTTTGTACTTATACAATTGTAGTCAACATTAACTCAAATATAAATTTTTTTGAAGTTGAAGAATTATTTCATTTTTGCAATTTCAATTTAACGTCTGTTATGTTGCTTCTATAGGGGGGATGGTTGATGCATTCGAAGGACTTTCGATAATAATTGATTTAATACGTAAATAAGTAGCTTAGACTCCGTAATCAATTTTTGGCTACCCTGTTTCTATTGTCATTACACGCTACTTATTGACAGATAATTTTTTGACAAACTTTTAATTGCCAAAATTAAATAATTCTCAGTATAAACCCGATCAACTAATGCCAAAACTTCAAGCACTTTTGCTCTAAATGTTAAGCTCAAAAAATACTCAATCATATTTCCACTGTATTTTGATACGCCATAAATAGTCATGTAAGATCTATAATATGATAATATGTATTATGTATGTATACAAATTTTTATTTTTTTTTTGTAATTTATTTTATAATTTTGTATCTGTGTATTGATTTTTATATTTATTGATATATTATTACTATAGTGTTTGAGTAGAGTAGTTTCATACAATGATAAATAAAACACAACATATATAAAAACTTGCGTATTATTTATTTTACATAAAAATAATTGTTGAAAATAACATAATTTAGAAATATACAGCATTAATCTTTAGTTGAAAGATAAGACAAATGTGGAATGAAACAAATTAATTATACCAACTACCTACTCTATCTCTAGGTATGAGCCTAAGTTCTGATCCGTGTTTTAGAAATACGTTTCCTGAAAATTTAAACAAAATTATAGCATACCAATGAGAAACTATAGAGCTTGTAAACTACGTTTCACGAAATATGGTTCTGACCCAATGACTGCATGAAAACTACCAGGGCCAATCCCATTATGCATAGGCAAGAGCTTGGCAATCAACAAGCAAAGTATAAAGGTGCAGTTAAGGCTCAGACTCACTATGCTGATCTAAATTAATTATATAAACTCGAGCTATATAGCTTCTAAATTGAAATTTTCCACAGTAATTATGCGATGGACTGAATTTTTTCAACTACCGAGAGGAATATCAACTGAAAGTTGGAGAAGTAATTTTTGACTTAACCTTTGATTTCAATTGGTTTCACACGTGCTCTATGTGATTAAATATACAATAGTAAGGTGGCAATCGTAGCACTGTATGCCCCATTCCCTCTAGCAACAACCATTTAGCTTTAAAAGCACCTTTATATGCTATTGATAGTAAAAATGTTGAATTGCATTTATATATTATTACTGAATAACGATTATCGTTAACAAATTAGTACTCAGTTCTTCATGCAATAGATGATTCTAAGTATTTTCATCATTCAATGTGTACTAAGTCTGGTTAGCAAGTACTATTAGTACACTACTTAGCAGTAAAATGACGTTTTAGCCCCAAATCTTCATACCACCGATTATATCTATTCGCCCTGTGCGTTAGGGTAGTGGGAGAACTGACGAACGATCGTGCGCGCGAGGCGCATACAAATATACACGTGGAATACATCGAACAGGGTCTGATGTCATATAAGCACTGTCGATTTTAAAGATTTTTTGGGTTCAATGAAAATATTACATCAAATGGAACACATTAATGCAAAAAAATTTGGGGTTGAAGCACTTTTGACGCCAAAAATTGAAAAAGAAATTTCAGATATGAGGCCGTTTTGTGACATTTAAATGCGAAAACTCTCCCAATATGACGTTAATGATGACAACTTACTTGCAATGTTGTCAGACTTGGCTAACCTTCTTGATTTTCAAGTAAGCAAATTGCAGGGGCATGTTTCATAAAGTAGAATAACAACTTGTGAAAGTAACTAAACAAGCGCAAACCGCGCGCTTGTTCCTTATATTCCCCAGACTAACCAAATAAGCTCCCATTTGTCTGTTAACTAACCCAAACTAACCAAAATTAATTCAGACTAATGCAAAGTAACCCAAACTAACCAAAAGTAGTCCAGACTAACGTAAACTAACCCAGATTGACCAAAAGTAACCCATACTAAGCAAACCTAACGCTGGCTGTTTAGCCATACATGTATATGATAAGGGCGCTACGCACGCTTGTCGTAACTCAATCACAGCTAACCCAAAATAACCAACACTAACCCCAACTAGCCAGCACTAACCCAAACCAACCCAGACTAATACAAACTAACCAATACTAACTAAAACTAACCGAGGCTAACCATAATTAACCAAAGTAAAGAGACAAGAGCGCGTAGCGAAGAGGCAAGGCTTCGCTATTCCAATATAAGCAAAACCAACCGAGCCTAACCCATACTAACTAAAACTAACCCTAACCAACAAAAACTAATCCGAGCTAACCCAGACTAACCAAAAGAAACCCATACTAACCAAAACTATCCCTGACTAACCCTAATTAACCAAAGTAATAAAAAGTGCGCTACGCG
Source organism: Pissodes strobi (assembly GCA_016904865.1). Lineage (NCBI taxonomy): Eukaryota > Metazoa > Arthropoda > Insecta > Coleoptera > Curculionidae > Pissodes > Pissodes strobi. Next base: position 130,823 of record MU184463.1, on the reverse strand, counting down.
CTTCTCTATCCCAAAACAAGCAAATCCAACCCAGGCTGACCAAAGCTAACCCAAACTAATCAAAACTAACCCTAATTAACCAAAGTAAAGAGACAAACGCGCCAGGCGCGTTTGTCTCTTCCCTATCCCAAACTAAGCAAAACTAACCCAGATTAACCAAAACTAACCTAAACTAACCCAAACTAATCAAAACTAACCCTAATTAACCAAAGTAAAGAGACAAACGCGCCAGGCGCGCTTGTCTATTCGCTATCCCAAACTAAGCAAAACTAACTCAGATTAACCAAAACTAACCCATACTAACCTAAACTAACGCAAGCTAACCCAGACTAACAAAAACTAACCCATACTAATCCAAAGTAACCAAAACTAACCCTAATTAACATATTCCAGATTAAGCAAAAATAATCGAAACTAACTTTAATTAGCCATAGAAGCGTATTGACACGCCCATCACAAAATCAAAATTAATTCAAATTAACACATAAACGCACTACGCGTGATACTCTCTTAAACTAATCCAAATGATCTTTTAAATTTGTATCAATTTCAATAAACTAAATTAATTCGTTTATATGACATATTATTAAAAGTGACCCCCTTCTAGCGTAACATCCAATTCTAGTAAATCATATATTCGAATTATTGTTATTTTCTTAAACAAGGCCGTTAAGAATCATTATTTATAAGTTTTCGTCCCACAGTACTTTTGAAACATATTCAACACGAGGTTATTTTAGAACCAAATAGAAATTACACTTGGCAACATCCACCCGTACAACAAAGCCAACCTATATAATGATGTTTTTAAGAAATTGTCATGTTGACGTTTATCTCATAAATATTATTAGGCGCGTTCGTGATGCTCAAGCCATTCACTCCGTGCATACCTAAAATGCTCCAGCTGTTCGGGTAAAGCTTTTCGTGCAAATGGAGTAACTCTTTCTGCGTTCGACTATTACGGAGTGGGGTAAAAAGAGTTTACTCCAAAAGTTCCACCTCGCAGAAGGAAGATTTTGGAGTGAGCCTGCGTAGTTTGAGAATCGAGCGAGAAGTGTCATTTTCGATTTTCATTTTGCGTCTTGTTTCTTGAGAATTTGAATTTTGTTTGGTTCATATGCACAAATTTTGTGGCATGTGTAGTCCAAGATTATAAAAATATGATAACAAGTAAATGTCCGCATTGTCCTGTTGCAGACGAGGCAAGTAACCCCGTTATATTTGATGGGTCACAGGTACTATGTAACAAAACATTAATAAAATTTGTAATTGAGCAAACATTGTGTCAGAATTCTCTTAAAAAACCCCTTTTCCTAAAAATTAAAATTGAAAACCGAAAACAGCTGTCTTGAATCCGTCAGTAATCTGTCGTCCCTCCAGGTCCAACAACTCCGAATCGTTCGACTATACATTTTGACTCCATACACTCCAAGATCACGTGCCCGAAAATCCACTCGTACTCTACTCCAACTCAATTTTAATACCCGAACCCAGCTATTTTATGGTTTTAAAGTGCAAAAAAACAGTTTTATTTGCAATTTGTATGAAAAGAAGCTTTATATTATGTTATTATTAACCTTCTGCGATCATACCTTAGGACAAAGTGTACTGGAATTGTGTTTATTAGGAAAAAATGTATGTTAAATTTAAATTTTTATTTTCAATTTATTTTTTACGTTAATGTCTCCCATTTGATGTAATCTTTCCATAGAACCCAAAAAATGCTTCAAAATCGACGGTGCTCATATGACACCAGAACCAACAAGGGTAAGTATCATAACCTGTGTGATATATTTTCAAAGCCGGTTGTTATGATTAGTGCAATGGACAGCACTAATTATATATAATAACTTAATTTCAGTTTGTCTATCATTTATTCTAAAGTAAGTTCAATAAAGCTTCAAGAATCGAATTTTTAATCGTATCAATTTCACAATGCTATTTTTGTTATTATGAATATTCTCATGTTTACGCTTTCATAACCTACGAAGTTTTGCTGAATACACACAAAATTCAATATCGGACTTGGCTTTTTTCAGTCGAATCGATAAATATTCTCATATATCAACGTACTATCTGCAGAACTAATTATATTGCACTAAAATCAAAATTTTGTCTTGAATTTTCAATCGTTTCCGATGTACTTGACGTGTTGCGTAGCCAAGAAATTCGCCACATTTTGTACCACCAGATGTCGCGTCGTGTAACGCACATAGCGAATAGGAATCTGCCTAAAGCCGAGTTCATATAGCAACGAATCACGAATCGTTGTTTTTACAAATTCGTGAAAAGTGACCATTTCATACGAAGACGAAATTCGTAGACGTTTCTAGGAAATGTCACATTTTCACTGTGACATTTACTTTTGACGATAGGTTAGAAGGGATGTGTTTCCTTTTTGTGTTTTTCAAAATTAATAATTAATATACTAATATGAATGTTTTTTATTGCCGACATAGACGTAGACGTGTAATAGGAGCTTACTTGTTGCTTAAGATGCGACAAAAAAGAATAATAGGAATAGGTCTATTGGTGTCTGTGAGATCTTTAAGCAACGGTGGTCGCATGGAGTATCATAATTTTCGTGCAAAAAATTAGGGTAAATGAGGAGAAAATATTTAGGAACTACCATAAAATGTCTTTGAAATACTTCGATTTCCTTGTGGAAAAGATTTCTACATATACAAAAAAAAAATACCACACTCGAGAGCCAATTTCAGCACCAGAGACGTTATCTCTTACACTTAGATATAGGTATATTTTAAGATAAAACTTTTATCACCAGCAGTTAATATTATTGGTACAGTAGAGCGTCAATATCGTAGTTCATTATTATTTTCATATTTTATTTTAAGATATTTAGCTGCCGGTTGTCATAAAGAGCTTATCTTATAATAATTATAAAAACAAAAAATATCTTATTTACTTAAAACTCTTCACATATCATAGGTAAATATATAAGGGCGAATCAAACATCATACATACGAAAAAATAACGAAAACAAATGACAACTAAATTAATCTAACCTAAAAACCAATATGCAACCTGTCAAAACGGCCGAAGTTTTTCACGAATTCGTCAAATCTTGAAATGAACTCAAGTTTCCCGCGCCGTAGATTTTAAATTTCACGAATTCGTAAAATCTTAAATTATGCACCTGTCAACGCTCCCGTCAATTATTCTGACCAATGGCGTTAAAATTCGTGATTCGTATTTCGTGATTCGTTGCTATATGAACTACCCTTAAATCTGCTTTTCACTAACAATCTTACCCACCTGCAGTTTGTTGGGGATTGATGCCCACGCCATCATCGGTAATAATAGCAGATGTGGCCGGTGGCACCTTGAATTCTTCCGCTGCAAATTTCAGGACAGCAGTGAAAGGTGACTGCTCTGGAACACTCAATCTGAAAATATAATTGCTCTATATTTATTTATTGGTGCTAAAAGGTACAATAGTCAATTGCTTTATTGTTAGTAAGATAAATCTTGTTAACAAAGCTCTTCAATTGTATGCAGAGTCAATGTCTAAAACCACAATAAACATTATTTTCTAAATAAAAAATAAAATACAATAGAACAATAGAATACAATAAAATAAGATAAGTTAAGAGCAGTCTAAAACACAGTAAACAATCAAAATCAAAATATCTAGACGAAATAATACAAATACAGAGCAAGATTAAAAGCGGTCATTAAAGTATTCACCCAAATCGTAATAAGCTCTCTCCACCAATAACTTCTTTACAGACCGCCTGAATAAGGAAAGCGCAGGGCAAACCTTTAAAGTATCAGGAAGGTGATTATATATTTTATGGCTTTCATATACAATTGAATTTTTCACCAGGGCCGAAGTAGGTATAGGCAAGTGAAGGTCTTGTGTTTGCCTAGTAGCATAAGAGTGACTAGGCCCGGGCAGATTATCCCTACGCTTATACATCATACAAGCCGTCTCCAGAACAAACAATGATGACAACGTTAGAATTTTTTTGGATTTGAATAAGGGCCTACATGATTCCCTACCGTTTACTTGATAGATGTATGGCACTGCCCTTTTCTGTAAAACAAACAATGAGTGCAGCAAACGATTGTATGTATTCCCCCAAAACACAATTCCATACCTTAAATGCGACTTCACTAGCGACACCTTCCTAGCCAGAGAAACGCCAATCTCTGTCGATACCACACGCACAGCATAGCATCCAGAAGCCACCCTCTTTGTCAGCCCCACAATATGCGAATCAAATCTTAAATGGTTATCGAGAAGAATGCCTAAGAATTTAGTATTTGTTTTCAAAACAAGTGGAACATCCCCAAGCAACAAGCCACCCACGTCACACCTAAAACCTAAGATATTGGTCTTATCAACATTAAGAGTCAACAAGTTAGCATCAAACCACTGTACAATCTTTGGGAGATCAGTTGAAATTCTATCCCTCATGCGATAGGGCTAGAATTATGCCAGAGTATGGTAGTATCATCGGCAAAATGCGTAAATTGTCCCTCAATGTCCAGAAAAGCAAGGTCGTTAATATACAACAGAAAAAGCAGTGGACCCAGAACTGAACCCTGGGGAACCCCACAACTGATCGCACCTGCGTCAGATGTGTTTGAGCCGATGATGACCCTCTGCACTCGCCCATCCAGGTAAGACCGAAACCACTCCAGTACGTTTCCTCTGAATCCATATGTATCAAGCTTCTGCAGCAGAATTCGGTGACTCACACAATCAAATGCTTTTGATAAGTCGCAAAACACTGCTGCAATAGCCTCTCCGCTGTTGAAACCAAAATACACCTCCTCCAAGAATTGAAATACCGCATCATCAGTACACCTACCGGATTGAAAGCCAAATTGGTTAGGGTGTAAAATTTGATGTTGTTTGAGAAACATCACAATCCGCTCCTTAACAAGTTTTTCGATGATTTTTGAAAGGGTTGACAATAACGAAATCGGCCGAAAATTGCAGGGATCACCAAGGTCACCACCCTTATAAAGGGGAACAACCATAGCCTGCCTAAGACACAAAGGAAACCCACCAGCAACCCAGGATTGATTAATAGCATCAGAGAGAGCATTCAAAGCAGGAGTAGGAAGAGATACAAAGATTTTTGCTGTGATGCCATCTTCACCTCACGAGCTCTTATTTTTAATTGATTTCATGGCTAGTGTAATCTCCGTCGGGTGCGTTGGCTGAAAGAAAAATGATGAGCCGATCTGAAACCGAGCCATGTAGGCCTTTGGATTCAACTTCGACGTGAGTGCACCTGCAACCGAACAGTAGTAGTTATTCAAGATATCCGGGGACATTTCTGGAACATTGAAACGCGACCTCTCATCTCATTCACAACCTTCCAACTTTCCCTCTGCGAATTGCCAGATGCAGCTATGCGGGTAGCATAATAAAGTTCCTTTGCAAGCCTTATTAACTTTCTATATATGAATCTATACTGTAGAAAATAACTCAAAAAAATATCATTATTCGTAAATGTTCGAATTGTATGTAAGCACCGCAAATTTCTTGAAGAAACTCTCAAGCCTTTAGTGATCCAAGGCTTTCTACTCTTTTTTTTTTTTAATTTTCTGAACAGGAAAAGCTCTATTAAGTGACCCACGCAAAAGAATATTGAACTGCTCAAGAGGATCGCTACATTCAAATATACCACTCCAATCAACAGCCATACAAAATTGCCCAAATTTACTGCAGTTTGCTCTACTAAATAATCTACCATATCTGTATTGACACTTTTTGGATTTAGTGGGAAAAGCAACTTTACTTAATATAGCCTCGTGGTCTGACAGACCTGACTCAACAACTAAACAATCCACATTAGGGGAATTCATGGATGAACAAAAGTAATCAATGGTGGTGGATGAGAATTGCGAAACACGAGTGGGTGCATTGACGTACATAAAGAGACTAAATGAATCTAAGAGGTTACACAAGTTAAGCGTATGAATTGAGTCTGTATCATCATAGTTTATGTTAAAATCGCCCAGTAAGATAATATTAGATTTATGTGGCAGCAAAGAAAGAATCCGCTCCAGTCTGGACAAGAAATCATTGGTATTTGAGGCAGGGATTCTATAAATACAAATTATATATAGCTTTTAGCACTGGAATAAATCATGGAAAACTCAAAAACTTGCTCTACAGCTAAGTCATTATATATATTTATGTCTTGAAAATAATTGTCAACTAAAAAAGGTTTTTTTGCCATTATCATGGTACCACCATGCTGAATGGTGGATCTGCAAAATTTTGACAAAATGATGTAATTATCAGCTACAAAACATAATTGATCGCATTTTAACCAATGTTCACATAAACAAATTATATCCGGGTAGTTTTTTGCTTCTAAAAATAAAAAAAGTTCATCTGTTTTATTTCTTATTGATTGAATGTCCAGATATAAAATTGATAATGACTGATTCACGTTCCATTGGAAAGGAGCAGCGGCTGATGAAAATTTTTGTGCATCTCTCTATGTCCAGAAACAGAAACGTCGTAGACATCTTCGCTGTCACACTGAGATATTATTTCACTTATTAACCTACTTACAATGAAACGTTTTGTGACCCTAGAATTATTTATGTTTGTCTCTAACAAAAACACATTACTACTCCTTTGAAAAACTTTTCGGAGTTCACAATTAAAATTAAAAATATTGTTTTCTATTTGCTCATTAAATTTACCAAAGGGGACTGAAATTAATACAACGTTAGTATTTCCACAATCACTTACTTTTTTGTAAATATCGGTAAGAGATGGAGTGAAACCATTTTTAAAGTCATTCAAACCGCCTACAACCACAACCAAATCACTCACAGTCATACTTTTTGTTAAGTTAGCAATATCGTCGACTATTTTGACAAAAGAAGAAAGGGTTTAATGATTGTTTGAATATTTATTTATCTCTGGTTTGAATCCTAACTGTATTATGAAGTTGTTGCGTAAAAATTTTGTCAAGATTTCGACCCTGCTGGTCACAAAGAATTAGCAACTTTCTCAGTCCTGAGATTCTATTTACAACACTGTTAAGGGAACGTTCCAAAGGGCTTGATGTCCGCGAATTACTCGGTATACCTGAGAAGTTTCTTTTTACTAGGTCTCCCGATAACGTAGACATCCCGCTGCCAAGCTTACTGAGCTCTTGGCCGTACCAATCATTTTGGGCCTCCAAGGTTTTTATAGATGTATACATTTCACGTCTGTTTTCATTCAATTCCGCAATTTCACTTTTCATCTTACTCCGACTATCCTCGTAGTCTGTAACTTTGTTTTCCAATTCGATTTTTGTTTTTAATAAGTTTGACAGTTGTTTGTTTAAACTAGTAATTAATTCTCGTTGTTCTATTATTTTCTTTTCAAATTTCTCCCCAGCCTCTATAACATCATCCTTAAAACTCCGTGATTTCCTTCGCTCCCCTTTAAAAAATCTTACTCTGTCTTTCAACTCCCTTCTTACATTCGCCAATTCCCTTTCTAATTCGTCAGTTTTATCTAGATGTTCAGTTTTTAATTTCGAGATAGTGTCGTCCTTCTCCTGAGATTCTGTTCTACATTCTTCTAAAGTTTCTGACAGTTTTTTAAATAAGGGTAGATCCCTTATGTACAGCTTACAATCCGAACAGTAATACAAAATCGTCCTTTGTGCCAGTGCAACAGCATGAGATTCAGTTGTTGTTATGCCCCACACATCTTACAAAACACCCCCAAAAAAGGCAATTCCCAAAAATTATAAACAACCTCTGCGATAAACGAAGGAATTTGTTCAGCTGATAAGAAAACAATGGCTTAAGTTTTTTTGGTCAAGGCATACTCGTCTCGTTAAACCAGTGATTTTCTAAGTTTCAAAAAGATTGTTGCACATATGTAATTAAATGTATACTTCATAAGAAACACCCCTTTTTTTACAACAGAACAACACTAATCACATTAATACTTGCATACTATTAATACTACTAAAACACTAAAAACGGTGCAGAGTGCTTAAACGTGCGTATGAATATCATATATACTTCAATGGGTAATAAAAAAAAAATCAAAACAACTCATGATGTTGATCACAACTAGACCGAAAGCAGTCCTCGAATGAAAAGAAAGCATTTTTAATAAAAAATTCTTTAACTTTGAGCTTAAATGAATTAAGCGGCAGATCTGTGACGTAGACAGGCAAGACATTAAAGAATTTGAATCCGTAATAGGGCATCCCATTTCGAGACCTAGAAAGCTTCAGATATGGTGTCACCAAAGATTTGTTATTTCTGGTCTAGTGTTGATGAGTATCAGCAAGAGTCATAAACCTGGAAAGGTTGACAAATACTAGGCATACCAGATAATAAGCACTTTCAGTTCTTTGAAGTCTAGTGTACAGCATTCTCTATAACCCAAATGAGCCATCACTCTTATACACTTGTGTTGCAATGCAAATTAGGCATATGCGCAGAGTGACCCCAATTAATGAGACAGTAAGTCACTATAGAGTGAAAGTACCCAAAGTAGGTAGCCCTGAGTGTGCAGATCGACATTAAGCCAGACAAACTACGGATAATGAATAGGCATCTTGACAATTTGGCGGGCAAAACCTCCATCATGAGTGATGCCAAGAAAATTTACTGTTGCTTCCAGGCCTGGTTAATTGTAAAGGAAATGAGGGGGCTGGAAAATGTAGGTCAAGATCACTTACGCTCCAGGACATCTGCGGAAATATTGAACATGTTCAACAATTTTATGATCAACGCAGCTCCAGATTTAATAAAAAATCAACCTCAAGTACCATTTTCCTGCAACATCCCAGTACATAATAAATCATTATTTTTATCTCCGGTCACACCATTTGAGGCTAGGAGGCATCTGGGATTATTGCAAAACTTAAAAATAAGAAGAACTTTGGGTTTGCCCTTGCGCCACATCATCAATAATTCATTTAAGTATGATTTATTTCCTGAACCGCTTAAAGTAGCTATTGTTAGGCCAATATACAAAAAGAGACAAAACTCTTGTTGAAAGCTACAGGCCTATTAGCTTATTATCAAGCTTTTCTAAGGTCTTTGAAATTGCAGTGTGCTTTGCTGTGCAGAAAAATTAATAAGCCCATCTCAGCATGGTTTTCTTAAAGGAAGGTCATTGGAGACTGTAACCTATGATTTTGTTGAGAGGATTCTTAATGACTTTGAGAATGAGAACCCATCTTTGGGTGTATTCCTCGTTTGTCAAAGGCATTCGACAGTATTTTCTGGATTTTGCTCGAAATATTGCAGCGCTATGGAGTGCGTGGACCAGCTCTGCAGTGGATAAACTGGTACCTCCTACATAGACAACAGAGGATGGTTATTGAGGCTGAGGGGGTTAAGTACTTTTGCAATAAGGAAGAAATCTTAATGGGTGTACCCCAAGGGAGGGTCATGAGCCCTTTGCTCTTCATTTTTTACATTAATAACTTAGCCAGTGAAATACTGGATGAAAACTCCCACCTTTCAAATTTTCCTGATGATTGCAACCTGCTAAAAATTAGGCGGCACTGTCAGAGCTTCTTGATATCTCCACAGATCGACTGATAGCAACACATGACTGGTTTACCAAGTTGTAAATGCTGAAGAAACAAATGGTATCTGCTTTCGAACCAAGCACAAAAGATAAGGACATGCCAAGGGTTGTTTCTCTCAATGAATCAACACAAGCTATGTCGGAACATACAAAGGTTCTGGGTGTCTACATTGATCAGAACCTTGATTGGGTTGGTAATTGTCTGCAATATAGTTAATTCTTCATGTTACTCAATGAGAATACTTTCCAAATATTTAAACTTGAACAATCTAAAAACTGTATATTTTGCAAACATATACTCAGTCCTTAAATATAGCATAATGTTCTAGGAAGGAAGTAGGAATGCATAGAGCTTTCTTAGCTCAAAAAAGGCAGGTAGAATCTTGCTCAACCTAAGGAAGACAGACTCATGTAGGGGAAGGTTTAGAGACTTGGGACATCTGACAACTTAAGGGCTTTATATGTGTGTCTTTTATTTCTGTTTAAGATTGGGGAGAGATTTGTTGAGTTTAATTCACAAAGAATTATTCCAACTAGGTTCACAGGGTTTTGCCCTCCTCAACATAGGCTTACAGCTACTGAGAAAGGTCCTACCTACCCATGTATTAAATTTTTTAACACATTGCCAAATAATATTAGGCAGGTGGAAACTCTTGGCGCTTTTAAGAAATCTATTAAAAACCTGCTTGTAGAAATTGAACCATACACAATCCAACAATTTCTGAATCATAGACCTGCTGAAGTTTGAAGTCTCCTGCAAACATTGTTTACGATGTATTGTTTGTTGTTCCTATGTTATTTTAATTGTTCTAGTGTCCATCTGACGTATCCCATTTTATTGTTATTGTTATTTTTTCTTAACTGTTCTTGACTAACAAAAAATTTTTTTAAAGAATTATACAAGCTGTTAAAAACCAATTTAGGAGAGATTTAGATAGGAAATTAATTCTGAAATAATTTTTATCTTCTTAATGGTATACCTATGTTCAATTGTATTATGTTTATGACTATGCAAGATCATTTGAATTTGAGTTAAGGTCTCTAAGGGAGCATATTAATATTGAGTTTTCGCATCATTTAAGCATAGTCGATTTTATATCGCCCAATCCCTTAGGTTAACACATGACTCATCCACTGTGCAAGCACACTATAACAATGTGTCTCAAAAAAAGAAAATGTGCTATTGGCCTCCTCGTTTCACAGATAAAAAACTCCTTATTGCCGTAAAAGGATTTTAAGCCTAAATAAACATTCCTTAAACTCCTTCAATCTGCGTGAAATGAATAATTGCAAACAAGGCCTATTTGTAATTAACTTAGGCTCTGGCACTAGAAAATTGCCGAACCTCAATAAGACGAGTATAAACTTGTAATTTATGTTGATGCTTATCCTTGGCACCCCCACGAGTGTTATAGTTTCCCTTTTTATATTTTATGAAGCCGACGTTACCTGTCTCTCAAGGATTAAGCTTATAAGTACTTATTTTGATTATTTAAGCCCCGTCAAGAATCTTTGATGTCTAAAGCTGACCAATCCAATCAACTTCTATAAACAGTTTCTATCATTGGGAATCTTTTTTTTTTTCAAAGACTAAAATATCAATAAACTAATCAAGGCCTTGACTATTGAGTATCACAACATGAGTGTAAAGAGAGCTATACATTTGCAAGGCCTGTAAATTTGAAATATAAATAATGTTTTATTTTTATAATTTCGCTAGCTACTAATTAATGATAATTAAGCTCGTAAACTGAAAGTGAGTGAAAGAAAATACACCATATATACTGTAAAAGATATACAAAAATATATATTCATTGAAAGAAAATTCACAATGAAAAACAAAATTATGACACAACATTACATCATAAATATAAAAAGTTATTCGGAAATATCGTTTACAATTTGACACCATAATTCGGTATTTGAATACTCCTTTGCCTGTTCTAACTTATCAAGGACAAGCTTTTTTATATCACTTTCACAACATATTGTTTTTAGAAAGATTACTAACTCAAAATAAGATATCTCGTGGCAAAAAGAGATACTGGGATCACTAGTCCATTCAAGAAAATCACTAGAATGGTCTCTGGTCATCATGCCTCCAATGTATTCTATAAAATTTAGTAAGGATTCTAGAAATGTTGGACAGTTCTTGCATGCTTGACATATATGTTGCAAATTTGCCTTTTTGAATAGAGCCAGCCAGAAGGATTTTGATAAAAGGCTACGGTCTGACATTTTCTTTAAAAGACATTCCAAAACTAAGTCTCTCACATTATTTTTCTCATCTAACATTGTTTTTTCTAGAGCCATTATACTTATAAGTCTCGGCAGTTTTTCTTCAACATTATACAATGACAAATAGCTCTCAACTTCCGATTTTAAAGCAGCTTTAAGACCTAATTTGCAAAATTCACTCCACTTACACAAAATTATATTGTTTTCTATCACAGTACTATCGGATACAGAATTATTCACAAAATCTGCAATTGTTCTCAGAGAACTCGATGTCAAAATAACATTCTTCAAGCATTTTTTGAAACGTTCCTTTGGATACAGAGAGGTATACACTCTCACTCCTATATCTAAAGTACTTTCCTTAATATTTGGAAATTTAAATAATTTTCCCAGGAAATGGTCATTTGCTAGTGTAAAAAAGTCCTCATCATATGTTTTCAAATCATTCTTCTTTCCCCAAATTTCCAGCAGAATTAAAAACTGTGCCAAGAACTCTTTGGTTTTAAAAGTGTGTATAGTTTTCTCGACAAAATTTCCTAATTTAAATGCCGACTTTATATCTTGAATGCTGGCGTTTTTGGCCCACCAAGGATTTTCATAACTGATTAAAAACCTCTGAAACGCTTTCAATACTTGAGTTACATTTGAGGCACCATTTTCATTCATTTTGCATTACCCTCATCCTCATGCTGATAGATTCTCTCAGTGATTAAGGATTATCTGTTAATAAAAAAGAAAGTAATTAATTAAAGAATTAAATTATATACATAAACATATATAAATTTTGACCTAATCTATAGGACTACATGTTACCAATTTGCATAAAAACAATCCTTAAATATTCACCGAGAAAATCTACCACTCATCACTAGCACCAGAAAAGCCTTCATGTACTTACACTTTAAAGGGAAGCTTGGGATCGGAGGTAAGAGTTATCTTGAAGGTAACTTTCGATCTAAAATAAATGAATTTGAATTTAAAATAAGTATTTTGAAATTTTCCTTAATTCAAATATATATCATACATATGTTTACAAGAAACACTTAAATTTTTACTTACGCCATTTTTATTGAAGCACCGGTTAGTTAATGTTGGCAATAAAGAAATGACTGAATTAAAAACTTAAATTAAATATACACTTTGATAGCCTTTAAAATAGTAAAAAACTGTTTATAAAAATGTTCAACAAGAAAATTTTTACAGAGCAACACGACGACATAACATCATTCATACGTCATCCGTCAAAATCAATCAACTACACATAAAAATTCTTCTTTTCATTTGAATTCATAAGGCCTAAACCTATCAGGACTATAGGGCCAACCAACGAAATGATGTAAAACAGTGATTCGGTTCACTGAGCGATGGGTCTTGCGAATCCTTATTTGGGTTTAAAATGTTCATAATAGATATCTATAATAGGTCTATAACACCTTTTTATCTGCACACACACAATTTACCAAGTCGACGAGCGTTTCGCTAACTATATTAGCATAATCAAGCAGATTCAAACTTGTGGATAACACCTACTGTGTTTAAGCGCATCTCAGGAGCGGCTCGTGGCAATCAGAACAGGCGAAGCTACTAGCTAATTTTTTTTGAATGCCACACACATTAAAGTTTATTTTAAGGCCATAATACAACAGTTTTTTATACCGCAATAAATACAAAACTAGCTTTTGTTTTCAATATTACTTCCTTTCGATTTTCTATTGGTTACCAACATTTAGTCAGAACAAATCTTAGGAGAGTATTTAAATGCAGTAAATTGATTGTGATATTTATTTACCTATATCTACATTATGCGAAAGTTTGACCTAATTTCCATACTCTTCTTGGGACATGCAACAATGTGCAATGTGTTAAAATATACCACACCGCAATATATACTTTTAAAGACATAATTATGAAATGATCAAAACAATTACACAATTGCTTATGGAATCGAAGTATATAAAAAAGACAAGTACTTGTGCGGTTAGCCTCCTACGAGCGCTATATTATTCCTGTTAAACTAAGAGGGGTACGTCCGAGTTTAATCGAGTCCGGAGGCCACAGTTATTTCAAGGCCAGATGATGCTATGCTGGCAACGTCCTTATATTTTATTCTTAACGATCTACGCGAGTCCTTCCGCCTGACGAGTCCTACGCTTGCGTAATCACATTTCTGACAAATAGATGTCTATGGTTCTGCGAATTACTGTCAGTGGCTGTGCTGTGCTGTGTTTCTGATATGGCGGCTCAAATTCGATTGCAGTGGCAAACCATACCTTTTATAACGTTGTTTGTAAAACCTTTTTTTTTCAATTTTGGGCATTCCTTGGGCTAGCTTGGATTAGTTTTGTTTCGTTGCATTCCTGAGCGAGCGGAGGGTCATGCGTAAAGTGAAAAAAATACAAATTACAAATGTTAGCGATGTGTTGCGCGCGCACGCCCATTGCTCGTTTGGTGGAACTCGTGTAGATGATTAAGAAAAAAATATCTGATAGCAACCTTCACTTGGAGCTAACCTTAGCACGGCACCTAATGAGCCAAATGTATTATTTCAGTTCACGCATACTATCATCTTCAGGCAGCGGTCTGATTTGATATTTTCTGATAACCTTGTTCGACTGGCTGAATGTCGGCAATAATTAAGTAGTTATTTCGCATGGCTTTCCGCTCGCCTCGCTGGCTACTGGGCTCAACAAACAGGAACCAAGTGCTAACCCAAGACATACTCTAAATAAAAAAAAAGTTTTACAAACAAAACCTAAAAAAAATTTAAAAACATAGCTTAGCTGACGGGATCGAACCAGCAACCTTCCATCACAAACACACTATCTAACCACTGACTTATCAGACGGTTGGAAACGATTCAGTGTACCGCGAACACATGGGTAATTCTTGTCGGGTCGCGTCGTGGAACAGAACAGGACATGCCAAAACAGATCGCTGTTAGAAGACGCTACTATACCCTCTGCTCGCTTTGCCCCCTACGGGGGGGGGGGGGGGGGTTAAAGAACAGGAACTAACCAAAACTAACTCAGGACATGTCCAAAATGAAGGAAAAATGCTTTTTACAAACATAACAAAAAAATTAAATCGACAGGAATTGAACCCAGGGCCGCCATCTAACCACTGAACCACCATGAGCACTTCCACCGTATAGTTAGTACTCCAATATATGAGTTCCACTTATTTCATTACACCGCAAAGAAATCGGTAAACTGAAGGCTGATTAAGTGCCATGCTAGGTCTAGCTCTAAATGAAACGTATGTGCATTATAAGATTCTTTACACAAATAGTGCACTATATAAAAATCGGCCTTTCCTATTGGTCGATCCGCATGGCCCTCCGCTCGCTTCGCTCGCTACGGGGGCTCAAGAAAAGGAAACTAACCAGGATTCACCCAAACTAACCCAAGACATACCCAAAATCAAGAAAAAAACTGTTTAGAAACATAATCTTAAAAAAATATATAAAAAAATAGCAACGGGGTTCGAACCTCGGCCGTCGAGGTGAGACGTGCTGATGATGAGTTGACCCGGGCTATTTACTTCTCTTTCTTTCATAAGAAATGAGACAAGAATGCTACGAAAGTGCATTTATGTTCACAGAAAAGAAACTGGGTGATCGACGATGTCGCGTGGTGCGTATATCGTAGTTTAGAAGTGTAGAGTAGCACTTGGCAGTGATAGTAAGCAGCAAGTAAAGGTGCGTACAGACCTGACGGGACGCGCGCGCGACACGCACGCGACAGTCCAAAATTCCTAGGTGTGGACGGGGCGCGCGCGCGGCGCTAGCGCCGCCTGTCCGAGGCGCGTCGCTACCCGTCTGCTGACGGTTTTTCGACGGCAGATCAAAGAAAGAGCGAGGCGCAGTGTGGACGGGTAGTAGTAGGAGCGTAGCAATCGCGCGAGAATCAGTGAAGAAGTGCAATAGAACTTAGTCGCGTGGCGCGCGCGTCTCTTTACATGGCTCAAAGCAGGCGCGCGAGAAAACAGTGCGCGTCGCGTTCGCGTAGCAGGCGTTTTGTATTTAAAATCTGTGCATGAGCAAGCGAGGAATATAGTTTAAAGGTCGTTCAGATCAGTAGCATGGTCGACAGGGATTCAGTTGACGCATGTGCAATATTTAGGGGGGATAAATGTCATAACCTGCAATGACTGTTTCACTTTTTGCCCAGTATTTTCCTCTTTTTTAGGTATATAGAGGAGAATTCTCGGGTCATTGAGACAGCTCTCCGTGGGAAGAGAAGGTATATTGGTTCTTTATGCGATTTTTCTACGATTGTTTTCATCACATTAAAATCGATGTTTACATTCCTATCATGAGCTGTTCGCATGACTTGAGTATTCACGCCAATCGCATAAAGAATGGACCTAACCTTAAAAATGTATCAATAGAAACAAACAAAACCTGCGGTTTAACATGAACTTTTCTAAAAATTTATTTAAAAAATGTCAAATGTGCTGTTATTTAAATAATATATATTTATGTAAGAGAACTTTAACCGCGTTATCATTGCGAAGTACCGTTTCCAACGTAAATCATTTAAGACAGCAAAAATTCACAAAGAGGAAACCTTTTTTGAAAGCCCAGAGATTCTGTTCTTATAACTCTTCAAATATTACAGAAATAGAAGAAGTAACTGGGTTATATCCTTATATAGAGAATCAACCATTGTCTCGAGTAGAAATTGCCAAAAGCATTTTGTTCAAAAATAACACTGACCCAAAGATATTAGAAATCGGAAAATGTGTATCTGTTGAAGAAGTATTTAATTTTGTAAGGAATAATCTCGATATGTTGAGTTATGAACATCTAGCACAAATAGTTTTGGCATTATATGACCTACAAAATATATTTATCTATCATTACGAAGAGGAGAATGACTTAGAGCTGAAAGAAATATTTTTTAAAAAGCTTCTTGAGCACCGAGAGTTTTATATGGTTACCAAAGCTATAGAAGATGCTTTGGATTCATTTGATCCCTTATTTTTAAGTTACACTATTTTATATCTAAATAGGTTGGGTGTATCAGAGGAAAGTCAGTTAATTCAAGACATGGCATTAAAATTGAGAAATCAACTCTTGAATGATTTTTCATTAGATATTGTCACTAGATTAATTAGAGTTATTTTCTTAGAAAATAGCGTTAGGCCCTATTATACGATCATTGATTTGATTCCTAAAATTTTTTATCAGATCGGTAAGTTTTCTGTAAGTCTTTTAATCCAAATGCACTTAGCTCTATCAATTATTTTCTTTTAGAACTAGTAGAGACTACTAAGGATTTAGAAGATTTAACTAGATGCTTGTATCAGTTGAATTATATATTAACTAATGATGTTTTAATTAGGTATGAAAATAAAATAGAACAATTAATTAGAGACAAGATACTGACTGAAGCTGATTATCAACTGATTCTTAGAATTGTATCAGTGTTTAATTTTCCTAACTGGAGAAATAAATATTGTTCAATTATATGTAAAAGCATTATGCTGATGAAAGATTCCATAGAATTATTAAACCTGACTGACATGTATTACTTATATGATGTAAGTAGAACTACTTTGGATTTTTGTTTTTACTACTAGGTATTATGGAATCTTAGTTTAGGGATATAATATATTGTTCTGCATATCTGTTACCTTTAATTCGCATTTATCTAATTCAGTTTATTGTTTTATTGTGGCTGCTTAAATAATTAATTTTTAGGTATTCCTTAGAAATCAAGAGCCAGGAGATGCACTTAACGCAATTCAAAGGGGTGCTGCCAGACTCTTACATGATATAGAGGATAGCGAAATAAACCAAAAGAATAAGTTAAAACTGTTTTCTTCAATAATCTACTTTATATCCCCAATAAATAAAGAGCAATTCCGGCACGAAATTGGGAAATACATGAGTGAACATGAAACCTTAAATAGTTTGATTCATTTAAGAAAAATTTACTCTTCCTTGAAAATTTCGGATCCAAAATTGTGTGATGCCTATTGGAACAAGGCATGTCAAATATTGAAGAAAAGACTGGATTTTGAGAAAGTCATGAAACTGATGGAAAATTACATATATTTCTGTAATGACATGTCGGGATATAGACATCATGCCTTCGAGCATCATATTTCAATTATAATTCAGAAGCATTTTGAAGCCGGAACGTTGACTATATACCCTTACAGATTTTTTGCTGCTCTTGCATTTGCTTTATTGAACAGTTATAATATTAAACTATTGAATTGTTTATTACAGATCTTTAATGACATAGGTACCCAAATAACACCAATCGACTTGTACAGATTGTCATATAGTGTAAACGTACTTCGACAAGTAAGAAAAACCACTGCTATTTTTGATTTAAATACCCATTTAAGTGTGCGAGAATGTATGTATGTCCTGTGAAATGCTGCATGTATGTAAAGATCTTTTTTTTTTAGAGAAAATCGGCAATAACGCCTATACAGATTGGACAAATTAGGAATATTCTGCGTAAGGCAACAGCTAAAATTTATGCTCATGCCGATTCAGTTACGACTTGTTTGCTCGTGAAGGCCTGGATAATAAGAAACGACTGCAACAACGAACTTATAAACGACATGTTATTAAGTTTGAAGAACACAAAATACATGTCATCAAAGCTAATGGAATATATGTGTTTCAACCTTTATGCTACCAAAGCGTTAATTCCTGAAGTTGTAAATAAATGTATAGAATATATCGTTCACAATAAGACTCGTATTATCGGCTTCAACGCGGAAAAAGTGTTATACTTGTTGTATCACTTGAATTATCGGCCTGTGTATGAGGATGAGTTTTTTAGAACTGTGATAGATATAATAATTAGGTTTGTATTAATTTTTGTTTCGTTTGTCGAATGGGTGATAGGAGAATTTAGACAATCTTGTATATATTTTAAACTTTTTGCCGATACGCTGATATTTTGCAAAAAGTAGTGTTCAGGCAATTCCGTAGCAATATTTTTAAGAAGTCAGTCTCGTAACTTTTCTAAACATATACAATGTGAACTGCTCTTTATGTTGCTCAGTACTTAAGTATCGAAAGCAAATGAAAATGTCTTTTCTAAAATTTTAAACCATCAGTTTCAAAGGATATTGAAATTACAGCTTAATTAGAAAGGTATTGATATTTTTAGTGTGGGTAGCTATAACTGGATTTTTTAGGGATCAGGAGAGGTTGAGCGGTCTAGGATTCCTTCAGGCCGCCCTGGCATTATGCTTTTTCAATCGAATGCCAAAGAGTTTTGTGAAACAAATATTTAACATAGAATTCTTAGATAAATTAGATGTTGAGTTAGCGAATTGCTATTATAGAGTAAGTTGAATACATAAAAACTATTATCCTGGTACGATTTGATTTGGAGAATAAGCATGTTGCCAGTGTTTTAGGACAGATATCCTCGAAGAGTTAGAAATATTTTAATGCAGCTGAACAGGGCTGTGTGCCTTGGAAATCCTGAATATGATGTACCATGGTTTCATCAGAAATATATTGAAGAATTTCAAAAAACCAGTAAGTAGCTATATAACAATCGCTTAATAAAAATATCTGATCATCTGGTTATTCAGATATTTCATTTATTTTATATTATATTTTTCAAATAAAATAGCATATCATCTGCGTTATCTCTACGTAATTTGAAGTGCTTTTAACACGCCACTATTCATCGAGTCATATCTTTAAGCCAAAGTACAAATAGTGTGATCACTGTGAACTACCATGATGCTAATCTTCTTCATTTATTTCAGATGCAATTGACAATGTGGCCAATCAATTTCAACGAAGTGTTAAAGAATATTTAATAGGGGTTTTGGGTAAAAATGCACTTCTAGATAGTGTAATTACCCCTTATGGATATGGAGTCAACTTTGTATTGCATCTGGATAGAAACAAAAAACCTACAGATGATTTCAGTTGTCCATATACCAGGTACGGTGTACCTATATCAAAATACATCATTAATATATTTGAATATTTTCTTGTTGTGTTGTAGTAAACTGGCTCTACTTCTCATGAACGAGGGTGCTTATACAAGATTTTATGAACGCTTACAAGGAAAACATGCCTTGAAAAAAAGACATCTAGAAATTTTAGGATACAAAGTTAAATTGATCAAACGAAATGAGTGGAGCAATTTATTGTATGCAAAAGAAAGGGCAGATTATATTGAACAAGTAGTGTTTTCATGATTCGAGCTAATCCTGCGGGATTTATTTCAATGTAAATAATAGCGAAATAAATATTTATTTTGTATGTTTGTGTGACAATTAATCGCACCATGGAAATTTAATGCCTCCATATTTTCAATAAACGAAAATTACCGTAAAAAAAATAAGCAGGAAAATAGCACAGCAAGGTTACGAGCATGATTCCGGCGACCAATCAAAAATAAGACCCCCATTGTGGATTCGTTTACGGATTACGGCCGGTCGGCAACTAGTTCGATTTCGAATGATGGATGAGCACAAAATAGCCCCTCTGATGAGTGGCCTTGCGTTGGGATTTGCGATATTGCGAAGGCGCCCTCTATAATCATTAGAATACGAGTGATAATTTGAATTATCATTCGATTATTGAAATCACTCATAATCAAATATGATAATCCGATTATAGAAATAACCACTAATCAGTGTTGCCATATGGAAAGTTTGTGTGTGTGTGTGATATGAAAAATGGCTCTGATCTTGCGACCAACTTGCCAGCCCACGATAACACCCACTCAAGAAGAGAAAATACCCGTTTTTTTCCGCCAGTATGGGTGGTAACACTGAGTGCACTAAAAGTACGGTAGCGCATTCGCCATTTTATGGGGAATACTTTTAGCATTTTATTATGAAAATAATAAACATATTTTCAGGCAAATTGTGTATATTTTAACTGAAATTTATATTGGCCATTAAACTTACTATTATGTCTGCCTCAACTTGACAGTCTTTAAACTTTATTTACAATTTCGAATAAATGAAAACCAGGCGAAACAGACAAAAGGTATTTTGGATGCTGTGCAAATCTGCAAATGGCCAACGGCTTGCTCTTCCTATACCTCAGCAGATAATTTATGAATGAACTACGCATTCTCAGCAAGTCATAATCAAATGTGAAATATTTGAATTTATTCCTCTTTTTTAATTTGACGGTATAAACCCATCATGTCATGCTGATGGCTGTTCTGAGCTGAGTGCCTACCAGTGTTGCCAGATCAGTTTTTAGGTAGTAGATTGATGTAAAAAAAATAGTAGATTGATTTAAAAAAATAGTAGATTACAAAGTCACTTTCTAGGCTTGAAATAAAACTAAAAACGATCCTATTTAATATTATTCAGTCGGTTTTGAGTAAACACGCCGACACACAAGTCGTAAGTAAAATGCCAATGACGTTTAAACGATTCAAAGGGCGAGCCGGTGAGTCCCTTATATGTATATACAGAACTTGTGGTGGTGGTGCCAATTTTAAAAACTGCACAAAAATAGCAACGTAATCGCACAAAAATAATTAAGATGATATGTTAGAATTTTAAGATTTCTGTTTAATTTTTTAATTTTTTCTTGTAGTTTTAGGATATCTAATCAAGTATTCTGTTTTTCTCTAAATAATAGTAAAATTTACCTTTAAGAAAGTAGAATAGTAGCCAAAAGTCAAGAATAGTAGATCTACTATAAAAATAGTAGACCTGGTAACAACTGGTCTAAACCAGTTGTTAAGATGGAAAAGGCAACATTGCTGAGAGGCTAGTGTCGAAAAAAGGTTTGTTTATAATCGCGACTTGCAAAATAACCAATTTCATGTACTACTGGTGATCTCGATGCACGAACGCACCGAAATACCCAATTTTAGCCACCTCAAAATTTTACCCGCCAGCGTGTTCGAAATACCCGCACTTCGAGTAAAATACCCACGAACGGCAACACTGGAAATAATGCGATTTTTCATGGAGATCCGTGGATTTTTCCCATCACTAATAAGCATTACAAGATCCTTTACACAAATAGTGCACTATATAAAAATCAGCCTTTCCCATTGGTCGATCCGCATGGCCCTCTGCTCGCTTCGCTCGCTACGGGGGCTCAAGAAAAGGAAACTAACCAGGTGCTAACCCAAGACATACCCAAAATCAAGAAAAAAAGCTGTTTAGAAACATAATCTTTAAAAAAAAATTAAAAAAAGCAAGGAGGTTCGAATCCGCGTTTTCCAGGCGAGACCCAACGTTGTCTAAACCTCTACACCACTAGAGCTCTTGATAGAAATCGATTGCGTCACGCAGAGATATCGTAATATGAGATGGATCGACCAATAGGATAGGTCGATTTTTTACATGGTGCACTTGGCTATGTTCAACGGGTCTTAGCGATTGTAAGCGCTTGCAAGCGCTAACCGCTAAACCGGTATTGAACTACCCCTCAGCAGAAAAGCGAACGTTAGCGTAGTTAGCGCTAAATGAAAGCGCTTTTTTAGTCAGCGGGCTACGCTAGCACCAAAATGGCGAATAATTTCAAATAATAAACTAACCTTTCATTTTAAATTTTAATTATTAAATTGTTTGTTTATGCAGATTTATGTTGTAGGTATGTAAAAAATGGATAATAATGACACACTTATAGCATCTAACTGGACTGTGATCACCTATGCAAGTGGGGACCACGGTCAATTAAGTGACCGTGAGTGGGGACGTTGTTTGTAATGGCAACAACATAATTCTCGAACATAAACATAAAAGTACGCGATTTTTGCAGAAATTACTATTAGGAATTCGAAAAGCGGTAAAATTTAACTAGATTAGAAAAATGTCTTGTTGCCGAGCTGACAAACGTATAGTTATAGAAACTATTTTTTAAACACCGAAAAAATAAACAAATAGGTTATGTTATGAAGAACGTCTTTTGATTTTGACAGTAGACTTTTCCGCAAAGGAGAGTGTCGTGTCGATCAACGGGACTGTTAGCGCTTAGAAGCGATAGCGTAATATGCTAAGTGCCGATGAACATAGCACATAGCCTTTGTGTAAAGGATCTTTAAAAGCTAAACGCGTCTAGTCATTACCTCCTATAACTGAGGACTGAGGTAATGGTCTAGTGCAATTTTATTTAGAAAATTATTGGTCTATTTTATGGTGAAGGAAATAATTAAAGTAAAATGAAATTAAAAATCGATCTTTGGCGAATGGTCTCGATGCTGGTAGAATTTCTCCATAGATGGCACCTGAAGTTACATTCGGTTGACGCTTATATACGTAATTATGTGACTAATAATCATTTCGAAAGTGTTCGTCATTAGGAGCGTAGCTCAGATGCGTACTTACTGAGAATGCTTCGGTTGCGATCCAATGATTGCAACTGAACGCTAATAAATAATTTTTGAGAGCCTGACAAGGCCGTAATTACAACATAAAATATGTTAGTTGCCGTTTAGGAGTGCGATATGTCATTTATATGATGTCTAGGGGCTATCCCACAGCTCGCAGCAGGTTTGCGCAGTCATCTGTTTTCATGTACTCGCGATGTAACCAATCGTTTGCGATGGTCTAGAGGTCTGCTTGGTTAGCCACACCTATCTCCATATACGGTGATTAGCCATCACTTCGGCAACGGAAGGTTCAAACCCCATCGGCGATTTTTTAAGGTTATATTTCTAAAGTGTTTTCTTGATTTTGGATATGTCTTGGGTTGGGCACCTGGTTAGTGCCCTTTTCTTGAGCCCCCGTAGCGAGCGGAGGGCCATGCCATAGTCCCTATACGTAAATCGACATGTCCCCAAAGTGAACTTACGTCTGGCGACTATCCCATAATTCTCAGCAGAATGCCTAAATTCACTTTTCGCAGACCCTTCGCTCGCTCCGCTCGCTACGGGGGCTCAAGAAAAGGAAACTAACCAGGTGCTAACCCAAATTAACCCAAGACATACTCAAAATCAAGAAAAAAAACTGTTTAGAAATCTAACCTTAAAAAAATAAAAAGAAACCGATGGGGTTTGAACTCGCGTTGCCGAAGTGAAAGCTAACCATGCAAGCCTCTAGACCATTAGAGGCATACAAACGATTTCTTATCACGAAGTACATGAAAACAGCTGACTGCTGAGAGTTATGGGATAGTCGCCAGACATAAATGCGACGACTTTTTACGCTGATTAAAGCGTGGCAACCACTTCCGGTCCTGCCGTTGAGGGACGAACACGTTGGAAACGGATTATATAATTCAGCACGGATAGTGGAAGTTTTTTGCTTAGAAAACGTGTTCTAATCCTTCAGGGGGAGTCCGGATAGTCGTGCCGACGAGAAGGTGTAAGGGGTGGGACGCGTAGTGGAGGGTGATTCCTACTAGGGCTCCAGGGCATATCTCGGTGCGTGGTAGCGTGGCCTCAAGGCGGTCGGGGGTATTTTCCTGCGGGGATTTGGACTTTGGAGTCTCTGACAGAAAGTGGTTATACCTACAGTGCGCGAAACCTCCTTATATCAGAACTCAGTCGTGTCTCAATATATCATTGTGTTTGTAAAGTTTAAACATTTGTGTAAAAGTCTGGAATCATCAGGGGCATATGCCCGTCATACTGGTGGTTCCTTCAAATATGGCCCTCACACTTGAATAACGTGTAACTTATGCAAGAGGGTCGCCTTGCCTCTAATTAAGCGCCGGAAGAGGGGGGCGCTGACAAATTGCCCGAGAGGGCAGAAGTCACCCCCTTTTGTCTTTAAGACAAAAGGTCATTAAACAAACAAACAAAGCGTGGCGACAATTTATTAAAATAATGTAATATTTGATGACTTTTTCATATTAGCAAAATTTTAATTATCAAATGAAAAAATTAAGAGAATTTGGTTTTGGTATTCATATCAGTATAATATTATCATTAATACATACCCTTTATACCATATATTTAAACTAATAACATCACAATCAATCATAAAATTAGTAATATTATGAAATACGAAATTGGTTTAATTTTTTTTCAATATTAATAAATTTGAGAAATAAAGCTTGTATTGATGTTCTTCAAAAAACGCAAAAAATTACTTAATATTGATAGTTTACTGCCATTAATATTTCGAAGATGTGACGACAAAATGATGACTTTTCATACCAGTCGGTGGCGACTTTTTACTTTGTTACTCTGGCAACACTGAAGTCGTGGTTAAAATACGTATGTCTAGGGACTGATCTATAACTTTGAGCCGTCAACTATTTTCATGTACTTCGCGATACAATCAGTCGTTTGTGTAACCGCTGATAGGCTGCATGGTTGCCCTTCACTTCGGCGACCCGGGTTCAAACCCCGTCGGTTTTTCTTAAGGTTATATTTCCAAATTGTTTTTTTCTTGATTTTGGGTATATCTTGGGTTAGCACCTGGTTAGTTTCCTTGTCTTAAACCCCCGTAGCGAGCGGAGGGCCATGCGGAAAGTGAATTTAGGCAACCCACATTACTCTGCTCAGAGTTATGGGCCAGTCCCTAGATTCTTGTTATTAGTGGCTTTTAAAGATCCTTTACACAAATAGTGCACCATGTAAAAATCGACCTCTCCTATTGGTCGATCCATCTCATATTACGATATGTCTGCGTGATGCAATCGATTTCTATCAAGAGCTCTAGAGGTGTAGCGGTTTAGATCGTTGGGTCTCGCCTGGAAAACACGGGTTCGAACCCCGTTGCTTTTTTGATTTTTTTTTTAAAGATTATGTTTCTAAACAGCTGTTTTTCTTGATTTTGGGTATGTTTTGGGTTAGATTGGGTTAGCACCTGGTTAGCTTCCTTTTCTTGAGCCCCCGTAGCGAGCGAAGCGAGCAGAGGGCCATGCGGATCGACCAATGGGAAAGGCCGATTTTTATATAGTGCACTATTTGTGTAAAGGATCTTATAACGCACCTGTTTAACAGCGATTAAACTACTGCGTCCTCCATATTGGATTTCGTTTTGTCGATTGTAGCACGATACACCTAAACACGGTACATCAACTCAACGCCACCTAGGTGGCGTTGGGCGAGGATCCAATGATATTTAGTGTCTCGCCGGTATAGGCAGTCTTGATTCCGACATCTGCCAAACGACACATGCGTTGTTTAATGCTTACATTTGTATTAATTGTATTTTTACATCCTCACTTCACGCCATGTCCTCCGCTCGACGCGGGGCGCAACTCACAAAAACTTCCCCAAAAAACTAACTAATATAATGAAAAAAAACTTATAAGAACCTGACGTCGAACCCATTACTTTGCGTTCTAGAAGCGAGTCTTGCCACCTGAGCCAACCTTCCACATTCCACCTTTCTCAAAAATTCTTAATATACAAAGGCGTGAAGTGAAAAAAATGTGTAAACATTGACGAGCGGAGTTTGCGATCAAGGCTCTCCTTACCAACTAGCCCCTTAACCGAATCCCAAATTAGTGTTATTGTAGCTTTTAATCTTCCAGATACCAAATATTAAAA
Organism: Pissodes strobi; assembly: GCA_016904865.1. Taxonomy (NCBI): domain Eukaryota; kingdom Metazoa; phylum Arthropoda; class Insecta; order Coleoptera; family Curculionidae; genus Pissodes; species Pissodes strobi. The sequence goes on along the minus strand of MU184463.1, from coordinate 104,615 downwards.
GTCCATTTAATCGATAACAATTTTGCGTTTGATAAACGTCAGTGTTGGTTTACTGTCGGATATATCTGTCCTTTTTTGTTACATGGATAAGTTCGAAACAACATAATATTCTCTTGTTCAAAAATTTTAAATGAATAGATAATTTTTAGTAATAACAAACATTCTGGAAAAAGAGGGACATTTTTCCCGCAATTAAATTACAAGATTTATATATTTTAACTCGATATTGCAAATACAAAATAACAACACTGGACCCGTCTGAAATAGCTAATGTTTAATTATGTGCCTAAATGCTGCGAATTCCTTCTTTAATCAGCAGTATGGATTTTGTAAGTTGATACAATATCTATCCATAAAGGCAAACACAAGTTTTGACTACCCATAGTCTCAGTTGGAATACAAATTTAGTTTTAGTCAAACTTTGTTCAGAATGGTATTACGACCAATTAACCAACAAGTATGTTATGTTCTTGTTTGTTTGATATCGTTGGGTATCATTCTATAGTCTATACTAATACGTTCTCGACTTACAAAAATGTAATGTTGATTTGGGACTTTCGGAAATAATCATCTGAACAACACATTCACAGCTCCCAATATTGGCTTTATTTGAAAGTAATAAAGACAATTCATGTAGACATTTTGCGTGCTGTAATTTTGCTTACTGTAATATGTGTGTCCATGGAGCTGATTCCATGGACATAATTTACTTTTCATTTTATTGCCTTTAGTGCCTTGGAGAGAATATGATCCTGTCCTATACCGATTCCATTGCGAAGCAGAAACAGGAGACTTACCATTATTTGACACCCCAATTTTTGCTTGCAAAAGTGCGCAGAAGGTTGGACAGGAACACTTTGTTGGTATGGCCAATGAAGATGGGCGATTAGTAGTCATGGACAGTGAAACTAAAGAAAAGTATTTTATCTTTCATATTTTGAATCCAATTTGATATTTGTAATTTAATTTTATATCTACACACTATAAGCTGTTATATGTAATATAAACTAATAAGAGCAATACAATTTGCAAAGCTGTATCAGTCATTTATATTTAAAATAATTATTCTAATTTTATGGTATCTTTTAATAAGAATCTCTCTATTTGGAAATAATTAAAATATTTTAGACATGGTACAAATGCACACAACAATGCAATTTTTGATTTGGCTTGGCAATTCGATCAAATGCAAATAGTTACAGCTTCAGGTGATCATACATCAAAGCTATATGATTTTGGTGATGGAGATTTTAGAGAAGTTAGGATGTTTTGTGGGCATACAAGATCTGTTAAAACTGTTACTTTCAGGAAAGATGATTCTAGTGTATTTGCTACAGGTAAGCAGGAGTTGAGTGAATGTATTATTACATGAAGCATCTTTTTTCTCATTTTTTATTTATTTAGGAAGCAGGGATGGAAACATAATTTTATGGGATACCAGGACTGACCAAAATAGTTTCATAGGAAAAGCGGATTGTACAATAATGAATTCACATGCGGGAAAAGATGTTAACACTCCAAGTAAAAATAAGAAAAAGTATAATATGGCTACCAATTCAGGTATGTATTATTGGAAAAATATATATTTGTGCCATTAATGGCAATGTTTTTTTATGTCTCTTAAATAAACTTATTATTTCTTCCAGAAATAGCTGAATATTTTGAATTTATTATTCTCCAAAAATAGCGCATGACACTTACATGGCTAATCTTAATAGTCTCGGAGATATTTCATTAAAGTACATTACATTACTTAGTTTTGGAGAAAAAGCTGGCATTTTTCTTTTAGGTATTAAGAGTGTAACCGGTCTTGTGTTTCAAGATTATAGCACCCTAATCTCTTGCGGAGCAGGGGACGGTATGATTAAGATTTGGGATTTAAGAAAACATTATACCGTCCATAAGAAGGAACCTTTGCCGAAACACATCATTCCTTATACTGGAAAGACTGCCAAAAATGGATTTAGTAATTTAGTTATTGATAATTCAGGTTGGTAAAAAGGTTTTCACAATTTGGTGTCGGTGCTTTTAATTAATCCATAATTTTTAGGTATAAAACTATATGCTAATTGCCTGGACAACACGATTTACTGTTACAATGTTGCGACTTATAATATTGAGCCTGTCATGACATACACAGGTCATCAGAACAGCACGTTTTACATTAAATCTTCCTTATCGAAAGAAGGAAACTATTTGGTTAGTGGAAGCAGTGACGAACATGCTTATATATGGAATTTGAAATATTCACAGCCAATTGTGAAGTTGACAGGGCATAGTGCTGAGGTAAGACGGTTCAAATTTTAATTATGACTTTTTTATGATATTTTAGTAAAATTGTTGTGTAAATATAATTGTATCTCTGCAGGTCACATGTGTCGCTTGGTGCAATAGGGGACCGACCCCTTCTATCATGACATGTTCTGATGATATGTCTTACAAGGTCTGGAATATCTGTGGCACCGAGCGTTTAGATCATTCAAGAGGCAAGGCTGAAGTCTTGCCCTTACCAGTTGTACCAAAACCGTCTAGGTAAGTCTTAATTTTCCAGCTCTAAAAGTCGAATTACAGGAACCTATCGAAATCAACACAATTATTTTTTATCTGAAACAATTCCTTTCAGAAAAAGGATATGTACTATCAGCAGAAATTTGTCGCCAAAGAGATCAATCTGGCAATGTCACAACTGTCAACGAGCAACAATATCAGACATCCTTTGTGAGAACTGCATCATCCCGAACAGTGCCAAGAGGAAAGCAGACTGTGACATATGGAATGAAAGCAAAAGAGTGGGGACTGATTTTGGACCGAGAAGGCTTTTTGCTAATTTACATGGGAACTTTAAAGAAGGAGAACTACCGGAACAATCATTTAAGATTTTAGAGAGATCAAATGAGGATACTATGAATCTGAAATCTTTAAATAAGGCCCTGGGTATGTACAATTCCTTTTTTTTTTTTAAATAAATAAATTGTTATTTGCTGAATATCCTCGTCATGTCACCGAGACTGTTGCGATAATGGTGCTTTCCAAATGGGTAGTGCATGTATCTTAAATATTTATTAGTGAATTTTGATAATTTTCAATTTATTAAGATATTGTTTGTTCTCATATGTTAATGAGTGTCTCACTTCTATATCTGCTATGAATTTACAATACTCGCTTCAGGACAAGGAATAAACAGGGCAAATACGAAAAGGATTGCGATTTAAGGTTTTTCTTCCATTTAAGAGTGTTAACATCGTTGGGCATTCGATTCTAATAATTTTTAGATTGTTTCAATGGCCCGATAATTTAAATGTATTTGCGAAGCTTGAATCATTTTCGACAAGCCAATCAACAATTGTATTTGTATAATAAACTTACGAATCATCATACCATTTTGATGTTTCGAAGGTCAACAAACACTATCGTATGACGGGATTTACTGAGAATTTTTAAATTTAAATGCCATAAAGCTTGATATTATCAAAGACAATTCACAGGGAATAGACGTCCAGCGAGCCGAAACGGTAATGTACTTCAGGTTCCGTTCTTAAGAGCGCAGCACCTGCGGTTTGTAAACCTATTATTTTAAATATTCCGTATCTCGACATGGTGCGATTTCGGTTGCCATGAGGACGATACAACGACGCCTTGCGGTGTTGCCGATGTACGTTGGACTTAGCAGAGCTGGATTTAAATCAGGGCAACGCGATGTCGCGCGGCGGTAATGAGTTAAAAAAGCGTAAAGGGCTGCCGCGTTCTCTTTGATAGACCGCTTCGCTTTTCGGTGTCTTAAATCTAGGGCTTTTTAATACCGCCTGTTTTTTTAAGTAAACCTTGCCATCTTCAATTATTGAGGGGAAGGAGACTTACTATTTGGTAAATTTGGTTATTTCAAAGAGATCTATTCTTTTTGCAAGTGCATTGTGATTGAATCATTCCTCTTACGTTCACCGATTTTAAAACAATGTCTGGTAATGTATATTGCTATTTCAATTGTGGGAAAAAAATTTAAAAAATTGAGGAATTGTGTCAGCGCTGAAGTCTTAATTGCGGTAAGAAAAAATTATACACAGTAAAAGTCTTTTTGTTTTTAAACTACTTTTGCTCGAGTTGTTTTGCATTACCTTTTCTATAAAATTATTATTAAAAAATAGCAATATTAAATATGATTGCTTCACTAAGATGGAAACTCAAATTCCTTTTAGGATTTAGGGATGAAATAAGAAACGATTTTGCAAAACTCAACTAAGCGGATGGTTAAAACCGCCTAAAAATATTTTCTTTTCTAAAATTTGCTCTGTATTTTAAAAAGCAGTGAAACAAGTCAATTTTATTTTAATTTTCGGTGTGTAATAGCATTTTTAAATGCTATACCACAGATTACTACTACCACAGTATACAACGGTAGTTTTTGATATACCTACATATTCGTTTTTAGCGTGCAAATAACATGCTTTGTAATATCTGCCAATGTAAGGGAACCCCCAAAAGTGAATACTTTTTGAAATGAAAACTTCTATATCTGTGTTTTGCTTTTTTTTTTTGGGGGGGGGGGGGGGGGGGGGGGTTGAATGAGACCGAGCCATCACGCTCGGATATGTAACCTCACGCGTCACGCTTGGATATATAATAATAATAATAATAATAATAAACATTCTTTATTGCCAACAAAATCACAAGGGGTGACAAAGCAACGTCAGACAAGGTGATAGAAACTATCATTAAATATAAATTCCTACTTTCGAATTAGACAAATTACAATTATCATGCTGTTTGAACTTAAAAAAAATACAAATATAAGTTATGTTATGAAAAATAAATTTCAAGAGCCCTTTTACATTACAATCAGTAAACTGTAATATCTAATGATGATAATTGTCTATGAAATTAAAATTATTAAAGCTGATGTAGGATATAGATTAAAATTATAAAGCTTATAAGGTTAAAAAAAATATATCATATAAATATTATAAAACTTATAAAGATAAAGGTAAAATTGGACACCACAGATTAAAAAAGTTAACACTATACTACCAAAGTTTAAAACATATACTAAAAGTTAAAGTTAAAACAAGTCTGGGTTAGGACAGAAAATTAAAAGAATAAAAACATCTAGTTTTAGCATACAACACAACAGATTTTCTAAAAAGATTTACACCAGTGATACACTTGATATCATCGGGTAGTGACCGGTATGCTTTTATGGCCATGTAATATGGACCCCTCTCATAAAATGCCGACACATGAGTAGGTATTGCCAGTTCAGACCTGCTGCGTGTAGCAATATGCATGTCATTGCTATAGTTTTCAAAATTATGGAGGAAAAAAGTCGGATTTCGTTTAATTAAAGTAACCAACGATATAAAAAATAGAGATGGAACTGTCATAATATCTAAATTCTGAAAATGAGGTCTACATGATTCTCTAGGACCGAGACCCAGAATGCAGCGGATTATTCTCTTTTGTGCCTTGAAAATATTTGAAGCATCACTTGCCGATCCCCAGAAAGCAATCCCATAAGCCATTATAGACTGTACATAGCCAAAATAATATAAGCGAATGCAAGCCACAGAGATGCTATGTCTTAGTCGCCTTATGACTGCACATGCACTGCAAAGTTTTGCCTGCAGTCCTTTTATGTGGGCTGTCCAGCTAAGACAGGAATCTAGTTCCACCCCTAAGAATTTAAGGGAATCAACTGTAGGAATTGATCTATGGTTGAGCCTTACCAATAGAGAATTGTGGAGGACCCCCAGTTTTGAAAAGCTTATTAGTCCTGTCTTATCAACATTCAGCTGGAGAAAATTATCATGACACCATTCCAACATGTCATTTGCCACTTCACCACATTGTATGGATAATTCTGTGTCGGATTTGCTCGCACACAATACAGATGTATCATCTGCATATTGGCACACTATTCCAGTCTCAGACCCTATCTGTAAGTCATTAACATACAAAAGAAAAAGCAGAGGCCCAAGTATGGATCCCTGAGGCACTCCCTGTAATAAATCAGTTTCTTGTGAAAAGTATGATTTACCTTTGTTTGATATTGATACCATCTGTGTTCTGTCCCGTAGGTATGACTCCAACAGGGCGCCACAAACACCACGTAGACCATAGCTCTGACACTTATTAATTAGGCGTTGGTGATTTAGCGTGTCAAAGGCTTTTGACAAGTCAAAATATAATCCAGTCACCTGCAGATTTTTGTCAACATTATCGAAGATATATTTTAAGGTGGTAAATATTGCATGCTCTGTGGAACTTGATTGTCTGAATCCAAATTGATGTTTCTTTAATATATTATGCTTATTTAGAAAATTTATTAACCGGATATATAATGCCTTCTCAAAAACCTTTGACACAGATGGTAACAAAGATATTGGCCTATAGTTCATACAATCCTGCCTATTACCCTTTTTGTAAATGGGAGTAATTTTCGCTCTTTTTAGTCTATTGGGAAAGATACCAGATACAAAACTTTCATTAATTATATGGCATAGAGGAGTGCAGACAGGTTCAGCCACAGACCTCAAAACAGTTACAGGCAGTTCGTCTGGTCCCGCTGAATATTTGTTCGGCAAGTTTAAAATAATCTTACAGATTTCATTCTCCTCCACAGGTTTTAGAAATATTGTGGGAAAACCATTATTTGAGCGATAATCAGGAACAGAATAAGTTGATAGTGGTAAGGTAAATTGCTTCAGAAATGTGTTAGCGATATCTTTAGGATCTTCCAAGAGATTTTCATCCTGTGATTTTATCGTAATGTCCTGCAGAGAAGTTTTTTTATTAGTTTCTTTGTTAAAAATATTCCACATTGTTTTGTTCTTGTTTTTTGAATTTATTATCCTATTATCATTTATACTCTTTTTGTGATCAGATATATATTTCCTGTAATATTTCCTTTCAGTCTTATATATCTCTAAGTCGGCTTGGGATCCTGATATTTTAAAATTTACATATAAATCCTTTATAAAACTTGAATACCTTTTAATGTCTCTATTTACCCAGTCATCCGCCTTCACTCTGCTGCCACAAATTGGAAAAGAGAGATTAAAATAATACAAAATTATCCGCTCAAAAGCCAGATACTTTTCATGGACTCCTTGAGCCTCATAAACATCTGTCCATGTCTCATTTTGCAAGTATAATTTAAACTGCATTATATTTGCCTCCACAAAAAACCGTTTTTGTAGAAACTTCGTAGGTGCTGATTTTTTAAGTGGAATTTTGAGTATCTGTCCATAATGATCAGACAAGTCTGTAATATAAGGCTGCTCCTTCTACTGGCATGTTCCCGTATAGGTAGAGGGCCGAAATTTTCAGGGACTGTAGCCGGGGTAAAAAGAAGACCCTGGACGTAAACGGGATCCCGTACTCCCCCCCCCCCCCCCCGTTTGGCTAAGGGACGGGGGAGAAGGAGAAACTTAAATAATTAATTTCGGGAGAACGGGAAGAGGTACGGGGTCGAAATTTTTATGGTAGGTGCGCCCCATGGGGGGTCACCTGACACCATACGACCGGGGCTCTAATTTAGGGGGGGATTTTGGGGGAAAACAGTTTTTTGCCCGTATCTCTGCAACAAAGGCTCGAATCGAAATTCTGACCAACGATGACCCCGCTTGTTGAAGTTTTCACTTTTATTGTGTGGTCTTGAGCACACACAATTTTTTTTCTAAATGAGTACTTTGAAACGGTAAAACATATACGTTTTATTAGGGGCAAGATAAAATACTGATTTTGTATGGTTCTACGGGGTTGAACCGACCTCGTAAAAATTTAAAAGTGAACATTTCTATCAAAATAGGCGTTTTTTTACTTTGAAAAACATAAAAATGCGTTAATTTTATTATCGTTTTTAAATACTTAGTATTTACAGCAAAATTATGATGATAAGAGGTGATTTCTAGCCCTTACCACCGAACAAATAACGTATGGTGCCTTTACTAAATATCCTTAATATCCGTAATTTTAACCTATACAATCTTTTAATCTAAGTTGAAGGTATTATCAAAGACAATTTATAAATTTACAGTTAATTGTATTACATTTTGCTTTTTATTATCAGATGATTTATTTGTTGAGAAATTGTTAGGTGGCTCATTATCCTAATGACAATTTTAACTAGTCGCTCCTGCTATATTGCACTGTTCGCTAAAAAGAGCATATACATGGTTCGCAACTGTAGATTTTTATGTTCATTATAACAAGGAATTTTCCTGTTGATTTGCCACTAGTAATTTATTGGAAAATAAATATTAGGAAACAAACGTTTCTTGCCGCCAGTATGTCGTCATTACAAATAGCTATAATTTATAGGTATCTCAGAAGCTCTAACGAATTATTGTTTTTGGTAATATTAAGACGTCGTTTCTAAAAGCAAATTTAAATGTAATAAGTAACAAACTATATTTGTCATTTACATTTGTACCGTGCGTTCAATTTATCTTGATAACATTTTCATTCGTTGTATTTTTTTTTGTTTTTAAATATATCAAGTAAACAAAAAAGCAAAATGAAGGGTTGGTAGCCAAGTTTTTTTCTAAGTTACATATAAAACAAAATACTAACAATTTTCTGACATATAAGCCTATTCTATATTTTTTTAAATGGAACACCCTGTACATCTTTGGACTCTCTAGAGAAATCTAAACACATTTCGTGTATAATATCCTATACCTATCTTTAGGTGTTTACGAAATATTGACAGTTGAAAGTCGGGCATTTTGACAGGCTTTAAAACCTAAACCGCGCGAGAGCAAAGAAAACGGTTTGCACATTCCTATCTTAGGTTTTCATGACCTATCGAATGACAGCAACTTTCAATTTAACCCGAACTTTTAAACCTCCGGTTAAATTCAAAGTCACTGTCATTCGATAGCTTATGAAAACCTAAGATCTCGTGCGGTTTAGATTTTAAAGCCTATCAAAATGTCAAAATGCCCGATTTTCAACTGTCAATATTTCGTAAACAGCTAAAGATAGGTATGGGATTTTATACACGAAATGTATAGAGAGTTCAAAAATGTAGTAATATATACAGGGTGTTCCATTTAAACAAATATAGAGTAAACTTATATGTTGCTTATTGTTAGTGTTTTGTTTTATGTTTAACTTCGAAAAAAACTTGGCAACCAACCCTACATTTTGCTTTTTTGTTTACCTTGATATTTTTAAAAATAAAAAAGTTACAGCGAATCAAAATGTTATCAAGATAAATTGAACGCACGGTACATACTCTTACAGTCAAGGCTAAATAATTGCTATAACTATATTATAAACATAGAACTTGTCTAACTCTTGCAGAAATACATGTATTGATATATTAGTGCAACAATTTTTTTTTGGTGTCAAGTTTACGGAATTTTGTAACAAACTGCCCTTTTCAAAACACTTTTTTATTCCATGGAAATTTTTTCAAAAGAACAAAGCATTTTCTGTAATATTCTTTTTCTACCCCCGTTATATAAACTGTACAATAATTCACTTTTATCTTAAATACAAAATGTCACATTATAAAGAGTGTGAAAAACGAAACAGGATCGTTAAATATCACAATTTGTCACTACCGAAAAGTAGCTTTTCACCAGTTGACCACCCTAACAAATTGGTTCTTGCGATAAGTATGTTAATAAATATACAGGGTGTTCATTTGAAAACTTCCCACCACGGCTTTATCGAAAAGGAGTGATTAAAAAAAAACACCGAGGCACGTCAAAAGATTTGTCAAGGGGGACAACTTTTTAACCAAAAACTACTTCACCCTCTGCTCCCCAGGTTCAGCTCCTTAAAAATTTTAAATGGAAAGGGGGGTGGGTCGAATGATACATCATTTTAAAGGTCTTTCAACTCCCTTTATATTTCATGTATAATGTCCTATACTTATCTCCAACTGTTTTTGAAATATTGACAGTTGAAAATCGACCATTTACCAAGTTTGACAGCCTGTAGAATCTAAACGGCTAAAGATAGAGCAAAATGGTTTGCACTTTCCTATCTTCGTTTTTCATAAGCTATCATTTGACAGTAATTTTAGATTTAATCAGAGGTTAAATTTAACAGAAATTTCTTAATTGTAAAAATCAAGAATTATTCTTCAAAGAAAGTGTTGGTCACATCTGGGGTTCCACAGGGCTCTCACCTGGCACCTCTCCTTTTTAATTTATTTATTAATGATATTTCAAATTATATTAGAAACTGTAAGTTTTTATTGTATGCTGATGATTTTAAATTGTATAGGGATATTAAATCGGTGGATGATTGTGTGAAGTTACAGCAGGATTTGGATGGCTTGAGCGAGTGGAGTAGGATGAATGGAATGTAGCTTAATATTGGTAAATGTAAGGTAATGTAGTTTTGTAAAATAATAAATATTATAATGTATAATTATAAAATTGATGATACAGAATTAGAGAGAGTCAAAACTATAAAAGATCTAGGAGTATAGTTTGACTTTCTTTGAAAAATAATTCTTGATTTTTACAATTTGCCTTCGATTAGATAAATAGCTCGTAAATCATCTCCATGTTACCATAAATTCCATATCCTTCCAGCTTTCCTATCAATAGATTATGATTCACCTTATTGAAGGCTTTCGAGAAATCTGTGTAAATTGAGTCCACCTGATGCAAGCCTTCCAACGAAGTTTGAAGGCTTCTATATTAATAATAATAATAATAATAAATAAAGCTTTATTGTCAAAAAAGTATAAAATTCTTTTCAGAGACAAAGCATCAAGTAAAATAATTAAAAGCAGAAGACATAAAAATTAAAACAACAAAACATTAAATAGTGATTACATAAAAAAAATAATACCTAAAAATAATAAAAACCATAAATACAATAAATGGAGGAACAAAACTAGCACTAAAACGCATTACACAATGTACCCAAACCACAACACACTGCACTAGATTAGACTGTCATGAAAAAATTCATCTACCGAATAATAAGCTTTTGCAGCTAGTAGCTTTTTGGCCTTTCTTCTAAACATTTTTAAATTGCCAATCTGACGCAGTTGTAGTGGTAAATGATTAAACAATTTTTTGCCAGTATAAATAAGAGATCTTTTAATTTTGTCGGAAGTTGGTATGGCCAAATAAGCCACGTGAGAACTGCGTGTTGGGTAGTATGACTGCGAATGAATTTCGCTGAGGTACTTTTTGTGAACCAGACATACCGTTTCCAGAATAAATAGGGATGGTAGGGTAAGAAGTTTTTTAGCTTTAAACACTGGTTTACAGCTTTCAGAGGGTCTCATGCCGTACACATACCTAACAGCCCTCTTCTGCAATACAAAAATAGCGGTGAAGAAGTAATTACTGCATGATCCCCAAAAACATATGCCATACCTTAGATGAGTCTCGACCAGGGCAAAATATGTACTCCTAGCTGCAGTTTCGTTCAACTCCCCAGACACGACTCTTACAGCATAGCATCCTTTAGATATTTTCTTGGATATATATTTAATATGATCTTCAAACCTTAGGAGATTATCAATATGCAGCCCAAGGAATTTGCTTGAATCTAGTTCGTTTACAGGGGTATCAACTATAGAAACTCCTTTCAAGTTACATTTGAATGTTAATATATTAGTTTTAGAAATGTTGAGAACTAGATAGTTAGCATTACACCATTCTTTAATTTTAATTAGGTCATAGTTAATCTTTAATGTCAATCGCTCACTATTGCTGTCATGCCAAAGAATTGTGGTGTCGTCTGCGAACATGGTGAATCTTCCCTGAATACTAATGCCCGATAGATCATTAACATAAATCAAAAATAAAAGCGGGCCCAATACAGATCCCTGAGGGACACCTGAGTTCATACAACGTGGAAATGATTCACTGTTGTTAAGGAGCACTGTTTGAGAGCGTTCTTTAAGGTAAGAGCCGAGCCATTCTAAAGATTTGCCGCGGAAACCATACAGCTGAAGCTTAGCAAGAAGAATCCTATGATCAACACAATCAAAGGCCTTCGCAATATCGCAGAAAACAGCCGCTGCAACATCTCCCTCATTAATTCTCAGATACAGAGTCTCAAGAAAGCCAAAGATCGCATCAGCAGTATTCATGGAAGAACGAAACCCGAATTGGCAGCTGGAAAGTATATTATGTCTATTAATAAAACTGATAACGCGCTTATAAACCAATTTCTCAACTACCTTGCCCAGAGTCGGAAGCAACGAAATGGGTCTGAAATTGGACGGATCACCATTGTCATCACCCTTAAACAGAGGTATTACTCTGGCAAGCTTCAAACAAGAAGGAAAAATACCCGATAAAAATGAGGAGTTAATAGCTTCAGCAAGCGCAGAAAATGCGAAATCAGGGAGATTTAACAATATGTTAATAGATATGTCATCATACCCAGAGGTTTTTTTATTCTTGACTTCAAAGCAGATTCGCTTAACCTCTACTACATCTGTCGGCTCAAAGTAAAAAGACTCAAGAACATTCACATGTCTGAGATACTGTAGTGCATCTCTCGGTATGATGTTTGAAGCTTTCATCCTAGAAGCAACAGAGACATAATAGTCATTGAGTTGGTCAGACTTTAAACTTGTAAGGGTGGTTTCGACGTTTCTTCCACTTAACTCACCAACAATGGCCCAGTATTCCCTTTGTTTATTGTCAGCACTAGCAAAGCGATTATCATAGTAGGATTTTTTAGCCAACTTAATAGTTTTCCTATATATAGAACGATATTTACTAAAGTGTCGCATGAATACTCCAGAATTAATAAAATATTTTCTCAGGTAATGAAGGCAGCGCATGTTATGGGCTGACATTTTTAATCCTTGGGTAAACCAGTGTTTTTTGATCTTTTTCTTTATGTGAACCAAAGGAAAAGATTTGTTAAAAGTGTCATACAAAATTTTGTGAAAATGCTCGAGGGGATCGTGAGACATGAGAATGTTGTTCCAATTTGCTTGAAGACACAGTTCAGAAAACTTCCTAAAATTATTCTCAGTATATAGCCTACCCTTACGCTTTAGTGTTCTGTTACTTTTTAGGTCTATCTTAACCTTACTGATAATGGTTTCATGATCAGATAATCCTGCGCTCATTACAGAAGTTTCAAAACTTTCACTACTTAAATTTGAGCATACATAGTCAATCAACGAAGATGAATTAGCAGTAATGCGGGTTGGCTCGTCGACATGCATTTTCATATTAAATGACAGAAGTAAATTGCACAAAGACAATGTGTTGAAATTATCTTTATCCATAAAATTGATATTAAAATCGCCAGATAAAATAATAGTGGCATGTGCAGGAAAACGTAAAAGTAAAGTCTCTAACCCAATGAGAAAAGTAGCACAATCAGTATTGGGTGATCTGTACAGACACAAAATAAAAATATTTAGTTTAGATGAGAAAACAATTGAAAATTCGAATTCCTTTTCAACCAGTAGATCATTGTAGCTTGTAAAGTCAGAGAAGCAATACAAATTACATAAATCTTTGTGCAATAAAATAACAGTTCCTCCATGAATAAAATTATGTCGACAAAATATGGACAACACACTATAATTAGGTAAAAAAAGAGCTTCATTCGCAGTCAACCAATGCTCAGTCAAGAGTATAAGATGAGGATCGCCAACGCTGTTTACAAACATTAACAACTCACCTTATTTCTTACCGATTGTATATTCAGTAGCATCATAGTCATGTCGTTGTTTGAGTTATTCATAAAAAAGTATTATTTACAATGGCATCCTGCTTATTTTCTATATTATTCAAAGCGGTTTTGTCCCGCTCATGTGTTATGTTGCAGTGTAAACCATCTTTTAACGTTTTTATACAGTTAGGGAGAATATAGCTATTTAGTATAAAAGAAATAAGTTCGCGTTTTGTGTCATAATTTAAAAATCCGTTTTTAGCTGTACAAAAAAGAGGAATAAAGGCAACTTGTTTTTCACTAAAATAGGATTGTAAATACTTATTTTGACTATGCAAAAAATTATTTAGTATTGGTCTAAAAGACTGGTAAGCAGTACCAATAACTATTAAGTTTGTGTTTGAAGCTGTATCTCTAATACAGCATCAGTTAATGGCTTACATCTTATTGCATTACCGCATGGAACAAACAAGACAACAAAATCGTTCTTATCAAATTTTTGCCAAAGCACTTTACATTCACATATAAGGTCTGATAATAAAGTTCTCGATCTTATTTGGCAGTTTATGTCAAACTCGTTATTGGATAGTCTCTTAAACAGCAATCCAGCTCCCCTCATACCTTGATCTCCCATGACGAGAAGCCTTCTTCTAGTTGCGCCGTTCAGCAGATGCAGATTCCCACTAAGTAAGGGAATGGGGCTAGTTTTGTCAGGCGATTTATTCTTACTCGAATTGGTGGTGTTAGTTTGGGCTAGTGAGCTGTTGTTCTTTGCTTGGTGCCTTTCCGTATCCAGTACCTGACGAAGTTTTTTTAATTCTTTCACGTGAAAGTCGTTTTCGGCTTCCAATGTGTTGATCGATGTTACGAGGCTTTTGTTTAGAGCTGTCAGTTCCTCAATTTCTTGTTTCAATTCCTTGCTTGTGTCTCGCCACAATTTAAGCTGGATGGCTTCCTCCTTTTGTCTGTCATTAAAATTAGCTATCTCCTTCAACAGCAATGCGTTACGCTGATTTAAGCTTTTAAGTTGATCGGACAGCTTTTGTTCTGCTTCGGAAACTTCATCCTCGAACGCTATTACGTTTTAAACGTTCAATATGTTTTTCCCGGTTCTCCAATTCTTTACTCTGTTCCTCCAATTTCTTTTCAAACCCACTGACCATTTCTTCTTTATTCTGGGACTCTATTTGACATTCGGAAGAACAAAATATTCTATGCCCTCCCAGTTTCACAATATCACTTGATCTCTCCATACAGCTTGGATGAAATACAGCAAAGCAAAATATGCAGCAGTAATTAGTAAAATTCTTATTCTTACAACATTTAAACGAACTGATCATTGTAACTGTGTAATTTAGTGGTGAAAAACGTTAAGTTACCGTGTCGCACACAAATAGTCCCTAATTTTGGGTCTTGCAAAAAACTCCACTTGGTTTGGGAAAGAAATATAAACTTATTTCTTTCAGTAAATACATAGAAATTTGTTTGCAATTTTTTGCTTTTTTTCACTATTGTTGTCTATTGTTCTGCATAAAATACTAAATAACCACGATTTTTAATTAAGTACAAGAGAACCAGTTATCACAAATTGTGAATTATATATCAATACACAACTCTTGAAAAAAATTGTAAATTTAACTTTAAAAAAAACGGCAGAAATCTCAAAAATAGCAGAGCAATTTTTATACGTTGTTGTTCTTATTGCTACAGATTAATATATGACTTCTTATTGCTACATACTAATATATTACTCGTATTTTCTCCAGAAGAGCAATCGATCTGAATAAGATTAGAAGAATTGGATTTTGGAGCTTCAATAATTCCTAGTAATGATTCGGAAATTCTAAGGTTTTTAAGCTTCGAGCCCATTGTGTCACAGATATTCATGCGATTCCTAATAAATCTGTCGACAAAATCTATAAAGTTATATAACTTATAATTAAAAAAGAAAACATATTAAGAAGCCTTAACATTGCTAAAGTAGTTGAACTACTACCTATGATACAGCAGGATACAAATATTACGTTGGTATGTAGACAGGATTTCAGTTTATGGTTAATATATCTAACGCTAGGATACTTTCCTGCTGCAAGATCGTTTGACCCACACCCCCACGACTATAAAGGCATTGTCTGTAAAATCCTTAGCCTCAGACACTCAAGTGCCTGCATGTAAGGTGCATTTAGTTTAATGATAGAAAGTTGACTTTAAACTAATTGATCCATTTAATTAAATTAATTGAAATAAATTAACTTTAAATCCTACAAAGTCAAAACTCATATCCTTCAAGGGCAATTTAAAACTCTCCGATTGTATGTATATCTGAAAGCAAAATCCTAGCCAATAAACTATTTTCTACCGGTTTTGTAATCAGAGTGGCTGTTCAGGAGCTTGGGTCAGATATTGGCAGGATGGTGTATTTTACTCTCTTGGAATTGCAAGCAGTTACCTAATACAAACGCTGCTAATTATTCAAAAAAGAGCTATCCGGTATATTTGTAGGGCTGTACCTCTTGATTCATGTCGCCCTTTGTTTCTGAGAAAATAATGACTCTTCCTTGCCTATATATTCATGATACTGCTTGCCTTTTCTTTAAAAGTTGAGATAGAGTTTTGGTGAATAATCCTAGATACGTAAGCAGAAATCAAAATATACTTAAACTTCCCCAACCATCTTCCAGCTTGACAAGGAAGTCTATATTTTACGAGGGTATTCATATATTTAATCACCTTCCTCAAAGCGCAAGGGGGTCTACGTGCCTTTCTGAATTTAAAAGAAGGGTAAAGACGGTTCTCATTGAAAAGGCATACTACTCCCTAAATGAGTACTTTGCACTCTTTCTAGGTGGCATGAGAACATAGTGGGATCATTTTGTATTGTAAACATTTTTTTTATCTTACTTGTATTCTTTGTATATTTATCAAAATTAATTTCACATCTATTTTATTTTTTTTTTCTTTTTTGTGTGTGTCTAATTTTATATTTTTTATGTCTTATATTATGATTAAGTTTTATATTGAGTGTTTTTTTTTCTCTCTCTATGTTAAGTATTAGACTTAGGACTGCTTTGTTAATGACATATGTAATGTTTAAAGAATAAAGCATATTTGATTGATGGATTGACAGTGCACATACACAAAACACCTTTCAATTCAAAATTATTTAACTTTTTCGTTGAAGACATAAAAAGCAAGCCCCTCATACAGATTGGAAGCTTATTAAAACGTTTAGGCGCATGGTAATTTAAAGCCCACCTTGTTCCATTAATGAAGATATCTCAGCTATGACGAGCATTAAGTTGATCAAAATTACTTTTCACACTTCAACACTGATAGATATGTATATAGGTAAAAGCCATTACCCTCAGCCGCAAAAATCCATTCCTCATTCCTACATTCGGCCCTGTATAGCATCTTCAAAATAATACACGCCGTTCCTTGTAGAGCCAAGATTCGACTTGTTTAGTGTACTGTCAAATAAATATAATGCACTACCCAACAGCGATTTTGTAATTCCTATAAAGAATTCACGCAGCTATAATAAACACGAATCATATATTTTAGTGACAGCAAAAGCACTAATGAATACGGTTAATAGATTTCGTATTTTCTTTTTTAGAATCATTCAAATCAGAAACTTATAAAGATACAGATATAACCACATCTCCAACGATCAACTTGCCCAATTTCGTCATAGATGGTATAGCACCCCATCTCAATTATTCCCCGCCAAAAAGAAAATCTCAGGATTGGTTGACTCGGATGCGTATCGAAAGAAACCTAAGACAGGAAATGCTAGAAAAGACAATGGGGCCTCATTCTCCAAAATCAGTGAAATTGGACCTAACGCCGAAAAGTAGTAAAAAAACGTGGACAACTCCCAAGAGCCCGCTCTTGAGGTTTTTTAAAGTTACAAACAGTAATGGTGTTAAAAATGACAGTATAAGTTGTTCGCCCAAGAATCATAATTGTAATTATTTAAATAATACTAATGAGCACCTGAATCAAATAAAATGACTAGGTTAAATGTATGTTGTTTAAACTGATGTAAGATCTGATTATTATGCTATATTTTTAACTGAGCATTCTAATTGATTCAGTAAGATGTCCTGTTTCCAAATTAGGTCTGCTGAAATTATTCAAAGACGACAAAGCACTGAAAACTAAAAATAGCGGTTTCCGTGAAGTTCAATACGTTATAGTAGTGTAATCACATGATCAACAAAATGCTAGAAGTACAATACCTCGTTTATGCCATTTAGATTATTCAGAAGACTGGGAAATGCAATTAAGTTTGCTGGAAGTTATTAACTTTCAAAATCAAGTTAAAAAATATAAATTTTTGGACTAAAATAACGAACAAATATTATTGAATTTCACATAAACTGTTTCATTTACTGCCGTTTAAATGTGTAGTTAGTGCCCCTGTGGGTTAGAGAAAGGATTTTGACACGTGTGAGGTGGATATTTCTGAAAATAAGTGTACAAAGTACTTGATTGGACATTATAGTAGACAATTTCATGGTTTTTTTAAACGTGATAATTCACCAAGTGTGAAGCATACGTAAGTGATATCAAGTAAATATAAATGTGTAACATTTCTCAAAATTGTCTTTTGTATTTTGATGGATAGTTTCAGAAATTACATATTTAAAAACCAAGTCAATTAATTAGATAACATTTTAAACACCTGTACTGTTTTTTAAATGAATGAAAGTAATTAAAAATGCATATAAAATGGTCCGAGTGTGATAAATAAAGCTATTTATTTTTCAAAAGTTGCTGCCGAGATACGCTTGTAGGATGTTAACAAATCATTCTAGTTCAGGGTCCCTTAAAAAGTAAAATTACATATTTGTGTTAATTTACTTGCCAGGAAAACATGCTTGTACATTTCCAGAGTGATTAATAATAAATATTTAAATAGCATTAATCTTTCAAAACCAATATTGCAAAAATTATGACCAAATAACAATATTTATATTTAATTGCATATACCTGATCTTTTCTGTTCCCTCTATTCTAGGCAATTTTATTTAGGCTTAATAATGAAATGTTAAGAAATGACTGAATAAATGCATAGTTATTATTATACATTTATTTTTGTTTTATTTTTTCCAGGTAGCTTTGAATACTATTAAACGGATATTTCTTAAAAAAAGTCCTAAGTTACTTATTTAATGTTCATAAAATTAATATCCTTTTCCTTCAAGGAAATATTTTATAGCATTTACATAGTCACCGTTGATTCTTATAAAGCCAGCAAATTCATTGACTTGTGATCTAATAGGTTGAAAATATTGTGGCGTCAAGAATTCTCTTATTTCTTTTTCCAAGAGCCAAATATCGCCTCTAATGTGTCTCAATATTGTCGTTTTCTTAGTTTTGAGCCGGGATATGTGCAGATAACACGGAATCATGTGGTTTCTGGTTCTGCTGATGAAGTACGGCCGATCGGTAACGTCTTCCGATTGTGGTTTCCATCCTAGAAAATAAACATTTCATTTACCATTCTTCAAAAGTTCAATCCTAGAATGCCATATTAACTAAAATTTTGTTCAAATGTATGTGAATGTTAAGAGGACTTCTATATCAATAGGCAGAATAGTAGTCGGTAGAATGAAAACAATATTTAAAATAAATATAGATTGGCATTCTATGCATTAATCCTTTTACCTGAAGGATACTTATCCTTTTTCAAAGGTCCAGGAATGACAAGTGGAGGTAAGGCTCTGTTGACATATTCCCAATCGATAGGATCTTTTGTAGCTTCATATTGCCTTTTTACAGGATTAATATCTTCCAAAAAAAGTGATGACTGATAGCTGGATTCTCGAATTTGTACAATCTAAGGAATCTTGGATATGTATTTAATGCATTATATACAAGCGAAATAGTATTACCTTTTGAAGCATACAGGGAATCCTCTTATAAAACCTACTTGCCAACGCCATTTTAAAATTATTAAGTTCCCCAAAGTTTGAACAGTAGTTAAACGAAGAGACGTAATATAAAGGACATAGACAAATATTATAAGGGATAAAAAATAAAAATAAATGTTCAATTACCTTGTAGAAAAATACCCTTATAAATACAATGATTTAGTGAGGTTATGTGTGTTATAAATTCTTCTCTTCTTTTCTTCGGTTTATGGCGTCACTCTTACGCAATCTACCAGCTCATGCGATGAAATTTCAAGGAAGGCAACGTGTATTTGACACTTAGAGCTAGACTTAGCACAACACCTAATGAGGCCAATGTATTATTTCACTTCACGCCTGACCCTCCGCTTGCTTCGGGGGCTCAAAGAACAGTAACTAACTCAAGGCACGCCTAATATGAAAAAAAAGATACTTTTTATAAGTATAAGCTCAAAGAACAAATTGCAATTTTTAGGGTTCCCTATCACAAGCCCAGCATCTAACCACGGAACCACCAGAGCAATTCTAAACAATTCATTACACCGCCAAGGCATCCGTAAACTGAAGCCTCATTAGGTGCCGCGATAGGATCTAAGATATAAGATAGATCTAAGTGTATTTGACGTCTAGATTTTACCATCGCTTAATACACGAGCGTTGATTTTACTATAAAACCATTAAATTGATTTGTTTAACACTGTACTATGTATGAACGTGTTATATTGTTATCAGAATTGGAAGTCAAACACCATAAATTATTTTCTTTATTTACCTATCTTTAGTTTTACGATAACTTAACGGCGGTAGTACATCCACCCAAAAATTCCGTTTTAATGGGTAGATCGAGGGAAAACGCGGGGGCGCAGCCAACTGGAACTAAACCAAGGTATGCCCGAAATCAGTTCTAATCTAACAGAAAAAGTTACTCGCTTTGCTTTTACATTTTTCAAATTTCATAAATTCTGTCACTTTTGTGCATTCCTATTAAGAGCCATAAGGGAACTGTGGTGTGAATGTACTTTCGCAACTTAACGCATGGAAGATTTTCACATTGATTCCCAATCCAATCATACATCTTTTTAAATTTCACGTGGCCAGACCATCTAATAATGGATGGTTTTTAATATCCACACCATAAAAGTCTGCCTAACTTAGAAATTTTAATGAATATGCACAGACGACAATGCCCGTACCAAATCATAGGGCTTCAGAGTTGCGCGCGCATTACATTGTTGACAAATATCGTATTTTTTGAGGCTAGCGAATTGCTGTCAATGTCAACTTGTTCGTAGCTCGGTGGTTTGATGCTGCTCCGATACTGCAGCCCAGTTTCGATTCCAGTGGCAAGACATGGTTTTTTTTTTAAATACAATGTGTAAGAGTTTTTCTTCATTTTGGGCATGGCTTGGACTAGTTTTGTTTGTGAGACGAGGGCCATGGGTGAAGTTTAATATTAGACATTTTTGGCAACAACGTGATGCGCGCGCAAGACCTTTGATGCGGTAGGGGCGTCTTGTAATATACCTTGGAGTTAGCCCAAGCGCGGCACCTAATGAACTCAATTTATTATTTCACTCACGCATGACTTTCCGCTCGCTTCGCTTACTGCAGGAGCTCACCGAACAGGAACTAACCAAAACTAACCCAAGGCATACCCAAAATGGAGAAAAAATAGTTTTTACTAATATAACCTTAATTTCCGCTTTGGAGTTGGCGGTGTTCGGACGTGGGTAGGGAGCCTGGGTTTTCTAACCTGACTTGCACGTGATTCGCGGCTGGAAGCGTTTGGGGCCCCGTTGGTTCGAAAGGGAAGTCGCGGCCGGTTGGGACAGTGTTTAGGGTGGGTCATTTAATGTAGGGTCGATTCCTACGAAGATTCTTCCAGATTTTCGCACGTGATTACGTGATCTGAAGGAGATTGAGGCTGTGGGCCCTGTGGAGATGGGAAGTGTCTTTGACAGCAACTGGTTATATCTGCATTGAGTGAAGCCCCTTTGCATAAGACTCTAACCGAGTATGTACAAGATCTAAATGTGTGTGAATGTCCAGCCGGTGGTGTTCGAACCTTAAAACAAGCCGTGCATGCATGCAACGATCTAAGCCCCCTGGAGTACATACTCGACATACAGGAAGCCCTAGAAATAGTATCTCTATCCATCAGGTGTAACTTATCTGGGATGGGTCGCCCCAGCTCTAACTAAGCCGGATAGAGATCTTTACTGACTGAATTTTCTTACGAAAAATGCCATAATTGAAAGTAGACTAGACTATAGACTAGATAACCTTATTTTTTTTTTAAACCGACAGGAATTGAACGCCGGGCCGCTGCTATCACAGACCCAGCATTCCCAGACAATTCATTGCACCGCAAAGACATCAATAAACTTAACGCTGATTAGGTGCCGTGCTAGGTCTAGCTCTAAATTTGTAATATACACTAGCACCAGGCCAGAAGTGGAACTTCATCCACAACAAAACGGACACTGCGAATAGCCTCAGAGCTAGCCGCAATACGGCAACTAATGAGGTTTGTTTACTAATTAGAATGGCTAATATTTGACTTCACGCATGCCCTCCTCTCGCTACGGGGGCGCAACCAAGGCATGCCCAAAATGAAGAAAAAAAACTTTTTACAAACATAATCCTAGAAAAGTAAAAGAAAACAACATCGACCGGAATCTAACACGGGCCCCCGTATCACAAACCCTGCATCTAACAACCGAACCACTAGAACACTTGAAGGCAATTCATTGCACCGCAAAGACATCGGTAAACTGAGAGCCATGCTTTATTAGTCAAGCTGATTAGTTGCCGTCCGATGGCTATCAGTAAATTACAAAATAGCTGCAGAATAACCTTATTCTGGACTTCAGTTTCGTCTTCGGTCCAGTCAACACATTCACTTCCGGTCTCGCCGTCGAAGGACGAACACGTTGGAAACAGAATACAGAATTCGGCACAAGCAGTGGAAGCTTTTTGCTTAGAAAACGTGTTCTAATCCTTCGGAGGAAGCCTGAAAAGTCGTGCCGGCTGGAAGGTGTAAGGGGCTGGTCGCGTAGTGGAGGATGATTCCTACTGGAGCTCCAGGTTTTATTTCTGTACGCGGTAGCGTGGCCTGAAGGCGGTCGGGGATATTTCCTGCAGGGATTTAGATTTTGGAGTCTCTGACAGAAAGTGGTTATACCTGCCGTGCGCGAAGCCTCCTTGCATAAGAACTCAGTCGTGCAGTGCGTTAATTTATATTTGTGCAAAAGTCGGGAATGACAAGAGGCACAAGCCTGTCTTATTGGAGGTTCCTACCAAATAGTTTCCTCACACTGGAACATGTAAAATATGCAGGAGGGTCGCCCTGACTCTAACTAAGCGCCGGAAAAGGGGTGTGCTGGCGGATTACCTTGCAGCAAAGCCAACCGCTTCCCGAAAGGAGGGCACTAACAACAACAAGAGTCAACACGATGCGTTAGCGGCTCTCTTTTCGCCATTGGCACAGGCCATCGGGCGAACACGTGGCAATCGTTTTTCACCCCGAGGAAGAATCGGTTGTCCCAGCCAGAAAAAATACCCATTCACGCCGAGGGGAGCTGGATGTTCTCCTAAACCATTTTTGTCTGTCCCCCTGAATTAGATAATTATTTTTGTGAAAGTTCGGCATGTTCAGTGTTACATACCCGTCAAACTGAAGATTCCACTATCGGTACCACCGCCTAACAAGGGTGTAACCTATCTGGGAAGGTCGCCTTCAGCTCTAGCTAAACCCAGACTCAAAGGACCACCACTATAACCTTATTCTATGCCTATAGACTTGCACAATATATATTTTCGGTTTTTCCATTGCTCACTCTCTCCATATTTTAAAATAATGTGTTTCGAACGTTTCATAGGTGTGCATAGATAAAATAATACTTTTATTTCATGCAAATGGGCTGACACGAATGCTAGAACATACTTCACACCGGCCCGTTCAACGATCGATGCTTGTCAGAGAAAGATAGGCGAGTTCGGCGCAAGGCACGCGGAAAAGACAAAGATAAAAGATGATTACCCATGCTTGATTTGATTGCCTTGCCATACATTTTGTAACTTTCGTAACACATGCACCAGGTTACTTACTATTCAAATACACAAATACAGCGCATCTAAAGAAATTTTACTTTAAAGGTACTAAAGTTTAGGTTATGTATAAAATTTCCTGAAATATAGATCTAATACTAGAGTGGGAGTACTATTAACAAGACACTGATGCTTTAAAAAAAACACACATTGTTTATAAATGCACCTCTAACCTACCACGACTAGAATTTAATCTGAAATAAAATAGATTGTTAGAAAGCCTTATGGTGCTCTGCCTGACGTAAATCTTACTGAATGTTATTCTTCTCGAATAGCAGGATTCATAACATGTTCTATGAATTATTGGTTTCTGGCAATAATGACAAAACTCTTGGGTTTATAAAAAAAATTTTACTTAGCATTTAAATATTTACAATTTATTACCAACACTTATAGGCTAGCTTTGAAAACAGATATCAGCTTCGAAAGCCTATTCCTTTTTGATATCACTACCACTTTCTTCCTTTATTTCTGGTTCATTTTTATCCACTTCTGGTGTACTGGAACCTTCGAGCTGGGTATTGTCAATTGTATCAGGCTGTTTTAGTCCAACTTGGGATTCGACTGCATCGATTTTCGCTGCAATTTCCGCATATTTTCTAGTTCTATATGCTTTTTTAGCTTCGTCCAATAAAATATTATGAATTAAATTTTTGTTGGAAGTAGTATCGGGTATCAATGGAGGATAAGGATTACCTCTCAGTTCTAGAACAGCTTTCTTATGTTCTGGCCCTGAAAGATAAATTATTCTGCATAATAAATTTAAATATCTATGCATGACTATGACAAATACCACCATAAGATAATGCTATACCTAAACAATTATCATATCAAAGACAGGCTGGAACAAATAGCTCACAATCCACAAACTCGTCAAGGCTACACAAGTATATTTTTATTCCCTGCTTAATAATTTACTGAGAGATAAAAATTTCACAAGCTTCACACCGCAACTGCTTTTCTCGGATTTTGTTATTACCTGGATATGGACGTGGGGCAACAACGAGCCTTGTATATGAAATATTGTAATTTTCATATCTGGGAACCATTACTTTAAATAATTTGTGAACAAGTTGTTTCTCTATTAGCCAATAATCTGCATTCTCCATTGTTGATTTGTGACAGTCGCCATATCGGATAGCATCAGAAATTAGCTGAAAATATATATGTGTTATGGCTTGCTTTTAGAAAACACCACATTGGCATTGTGAACATATAAAAATAGTTAAAACAGACCATGAAATAACATCTGAGCACTTGTCTGCACAACCACATCATAGAATGCAGATATGCAATTGAAAGCTGTAACTTATAAATCCGTCTAGGTGCAAAAAAATAGAAGCAACAGTAGAGGAGTAAACACCATCCAAAACAAGAATACTGATTTTGAAAATCAATGTGTAACTACTGGCAGCAATACAACAAACCTTAACTCAAATTATTTAGATTAAATTGCGAGTTTCATTAATTAACACAAACATATACTTACTAACAGGAAAATAAGAATAAAAACGGACACCATAAAAATTAAAAGAGGAACCGTTCAAGCAGCCTCATTAAGCATATTATGGTAGGCTGCCTGGTGAGCTACACTTCTGTTAAAATTTGTCGCAATAAAATTTATACTTATTTTCGAAATTTAAAAAGCTTACCCTCTCTGCATACATTCTTGCCTCATGAGCTCTAGGATAATTTAATTCAAGTCGCTCATGTTTTATTAGTGCGGTCACAGTTTTACGCAATTTGTCTAATCTTCCTTCAGGACCTCTTGGATTTCTGAATTTTTTAAGCCTAGATGGGGCTCTAATTCGTAGCTGCGAAACAAGTTTAGAAACTTCTGCCTGGTTCATTTTAACTATAATTGGAACCTTTAAAAATATCTAAACAAATTAATAAATACACCTTGACTACCGTCTCCGTTGTTTTAAAGTTAGGTTATGATGGATGGAATGACAGTTCCTCCTCTCTTTTTGCGGTGGCCACTTCCTTCCTAGCATCTAGCCAGTTGCAGTAATATCAAGGTTTTTACCTAAATCTTATTAGAATATATGACCTAGAGGTTCGGAGGTCTACGGTTCGGATCTGACCTATCAATACTTAAACCACTTAACTTCAGAAAAAGCTTAAAAACCAACCGGTAGTATTTGAATAACCGATAGTTACTTTGATACTTTGTAAACCCTTACAAAACAGCGACGGGCTATTCTAAGCAAAACGAAATTATTATTGGTCAACATTTTTTTGTTGTCTTTAGGGGTTTTCCAAATATTTAAAATAGATAAATTGTAAAATCCAATTCGGCCCCGGCCTGTTCTATTTCTAAACCCAAACTATCGTTTGAGACGAAGATAATGGATTAGGACAGTGTTATATTTATGTAACCCTTCGAGCTTTAATCGAGGTTCATAATATGAATTAACTGATGCAAGAATGTATTAATGGGTATTGCGATAACCTCCAGGAGAATGAACGATTTTATTATATCTACACCTATTAGTTAACACTTCGAACACTGATACAACCCACGAGGCGGTGGCTGGGAGTTCCACCTCTCATCTTACTGTCAAGACAATGGTTGAAAGGCGCAGAAAAAGGTAATAACCCAGCAAGAAGCTATTATGAAAGATAATTTGTCGGATATTTTAGAAATTGACAAACTCCGAAGCCACTTAAAAAGAGCTACAGACAAACCAGTGTAGTAACGTCTTCCGATAGCGATCTTTTCTGTTCGACCATGACGCGACCCGACGTTGGCCGAATCAGCAGAATTACCCATGTCTTCGCGGTACACTGAATTGCTTCTAACCGTCTGGTAGGTCAGTGGTTAGATAGTGTGTTTGTGATGCAAAGGTTGCTTGTTCGATCCCCGTCAGTGCCAAGTTATGTTTTTAATTATATTCAAGGTTATGTTTGTAAAACATTTTTTTCTTGATTTTGGGGTCGGCTTGGGTTAGTTTGGTTTGCTTGGGCCCCGAAGCGAGCGGAAGGCCATGCGAAATAACTTAAATTGTTGCAGACATTCGGTCAAGGTCGCCGAAGGTCACCAGAAAAGTTCAAAACAGACCGCTGTCTGATGACGCTAGTAATCAGTGTTTGCATGCTGTTTTAATATTTGAAGACTCCTTTAACTAATGACGTCATGAATAAGAGAGTCCTAAAGAAGTAATGCCCTCATAAACAAAATGATCATAATTAATAATACATATATAATAACAAACGTTTTTATATAACGCGCTTTTAATAGATACTTAATGATTCATGGATCCAAATACGACGAGATCCGTATAATATGTTGTTATTACGAATGGGCACTCGTGGTTAATGGGACACACATGTAGGCTTCCGCATAAATACGAATACAATCAGCTGGCGCAATTTTCTTTGTTTTAGCTCACAATGGAAATTGCTCTAATTTTATTGCACGAAATATGCTATTTTGGTGATTTTTAGTAAATATCAAGACATTTTTTTAACATCATTTTCATTCCATTTCGGTTCTATCGTTGATTGCCTGCCTATTAGACAATCAACGGACTTATACATTGCCTAAAACAATGCCTCAGCTTAAAATAAACAGAAGAAGCAAAGACAACAAAGAAGACACAATAGTAAACGTTTCCCATCAGAGGGCTTCAGAGTTGCGCGCGCATTACATTGTTGACAAACACCATATGTTTCGGGTCAAGCAAATTGCTGTCAACTGGTCCGCAACTCAGTGGTTGGATTGAGTCTGCGATACGAAGGCCCGGGTTTGATTCCAGTGGCAAGACATTTCTTATTTTTATTATTATGTGTAATTTTGTGCATGTCTTGGGTTAGTGTCCGTTAGTTGCGTCCCCGTAGCGAGCGGAGGGGCATGCGTGAAGCGGAATATTAGACATTTTTTGTTAATAATGCGATGCGCGTGCAACTCTGAAGCCCTCTGGTGTGGTATCGGCAACGTCTTGTCGAAACAATGACCATTCCGCAGTACTTTTTTCCACCGAGTCCTCCCGTTTGACGAGTCGTGGGTTTGCGCGCGTGTCATACACATTTCTGACATATAGAGGTCTCGTGGCGCAGTGGTTAGAAGCTGTGCTTGCGATTCAGTGGCAAGACATGTTTTTTTACTAAGGTTATATTTGTAAAGTTTTTTCTTGATTTTGGGCATGCCTTGGGTTAGTTGCGGCACGGAGCGAGCTGAGGGCATTGCATGAAGTGAAAAAAATACAAATGTAAACATTGCGTTGTGCGCGCAAAGTCCAGGACTCGTCAGGCGGAGGACATGGGCCGATGGTCCTAAAAAAAGGTCTGCTAATAATTCCGGTCTTAAGTCAATATGGTTTGTTAAGTTGGCAATAGATCTTTTATGTTTAGTGCAACTTGGAGCTAGACCTAGCGAGGCACCTAATCAGCCGAATGTATTATTTCACTTCACTCATGACCCTCCGCTCGCTACGGGGGCTCAAAGGCCAGGAACTAACCAAAACTAACCCAAGGCATGCCCAAATAATAATAAAGCTCATTCCACACTATAACCTATGGGCGCCTAAGCGTACGAATTTTAACCAATTACCAGCGGTAGGAACTGGTCGGGACAAACCAATTAATTTTTAATCATTTGTTACCATAAAGGTGGGGATGGTAATTACCTTTATAATTAACCGCAATCATATTAGTGGACTGTATTTAAATAGGGTGGTGGAGGTTTTAGACATATAGGTTGTGAATTGAAACAGGTAAGTATTGTATTAAGTACTTTAATAATGCGATTATTAATTTGCATTAGATATGATAAATATATACAATTTCTACACTACTTTCATGCATTCACTCATTCACACATAAAACTAAATATACAAACAGGTTACTTATTAATAGATCTCTATGGAAATTTCTTGATTCTTCTATTTAAGAATGAAACTTTGTCTTTCTTGAATTTAATAAACTTTTATGTTTTAACTAGCAACTGTTTCTTTCTCACAAACTACCTTGATCTCCAATTTTCTCTACATAATTTCACTACGACAGGAATCTTTGATTTGAACTTTACAGGTACACTTCTGTCAAGCTACAAATCTTACACCGCCATTTTACCTTCTTCTCTTCAACCACAGCAATAGGTGAGTTTACCTGGGGTTAAATAAATATAATCGAAGTTTAATTATGGCTCATTCATACTACATACATACAGGGTGCTTTCACCAAACTATACGGTGAAAAACGACAAGTTAATACTCTTATTGGGGTGTTTCTCCAACAGTAATCAAAACCCATATTATAAAATATTAATCTGGAAATTTGCCTCAGGGCTTGTAGTGTGTAGTGACACATTAAATAATAGTTGGTATTTACTTACCTATTCATCATTTGAAAAAAATCCGTTTTGTATTTGCTGCTTAAACATTTAATAATCACAATTTACTCGGCCTGTTCTTACTTAGGACTATGACTTGCTCCTTATTGAAATCTGATAGACACTGATTATATAAATTTATTTAGACAGTTTAGTAGTAAGTAATTAGTAATTCAAAGTGTTTTTACTTGTATAACAAACCCTAAAGATATGGAAAAGAACAGAACAGACATACATTAAGGGCGTGTTCTGTTTTCAACCTCGGTTACGGTTACTCCTTCCCTATGAAATGGTTGCCTGCAAAATTGGTTAAATACGGGATGCGGTTCCTGAAAAATATCTGTCAACAACGTCATCGGAGGAACCGATTACGGTGGGCTATGGTTCCATAGAATCAATGATCGGTTTAATGTCATTTTTAACAGTAGAAATACCGGAGGCTTTCCGTATTAACCGCAGTGTTTCTGCAACCGTAATCAACCGCTCCGGTTTATCAGGTTTGAAAACGGAACACGCTCGAAGAGCCTGCCCCCATGAGCGTAACTTGCGGAAGGGTAATGTAATTCTTTTTGGAGAATATATTTCATGTCTCGGCGCGCATCATAAATAAATCCATAAAATATTTAAATTCTTTAAAAGAGAGTAATAAAAAAATAAATACATACAGCTGTTTTTTATCTAAAAATGTCAATTTTTCGATTTTTACCAAAGAAATGTATTTGTTTCTCGTTATCTTGCATCCAATTGCCTGTACTTACAAACCAAGAAAGAAGATAATTGTCTTTAAAACAATTGTATTATGTCCTTGAGCAAGTTAACTATATAGAGATGGATATTTGCGTTGTAAAGAACTATTAATATATTTGGTCATGTTGAATAATATACTTAGTATCAATTCATCATTCTTATTGCTATAAACAATGTTATTACGTACGAATTTATCAAAACTATTGTTAACATAAATCAACTAAAATTCTTAATAAATTTTGACTAATGTCCAGTTTGTACGTTTTTTTTCCTGAACAATGGCAACATTGTTCGTCTCCTCCATCGATTTTCCTGCGGCAACGGTGTATGTGTGTGAACTGCTGACGAGTTCCTGCAAAAGCAGCCAGCGATCAGATCAGCGGGTCCGTCGAGCAGTATTATTTTTGTGCTTATCTCTGCGAGTTGAAGTGTGAAACAAACCGAGCTTCGTTTTTAGCTGGTTATACTTCTCGTAATTTCGGCCGGTTTATTTTTTAAAACAATTTTTTATTTTATTTTACGTGTTAAGTCGTGGTTAACAATGATAAGATGACCACTACCACAACCATTAGAAAATCCTACGGGAATAGAAAATTGTATGCCTTTCCCGAAGACTATCCTATTAGGTCATCCAAGCAGAAGGGTGGATTAGTGAGTAATTTGGTGAAAAAAAGTGAGGACGTGAATAAGTTGATTAAGTACATTGACGATAATATTGTTGGGAAAAGTAATGCTTTTTTAGGACCTTTTGGAAGACGTAAAGGTAAGAGACACATTTTTTTGTGTGAACGAGAATTTAGCCTTTGTGCGCTATATTGGATTACATGATGAACTAAATATCGTGCCACACTGATTCTTATCAACTGTTATTTGCGTAACGTTGCATGAGCTAAATTTGAGGATATAGTCGAAATAATGTGGGAAGAGTCAGCTATAAGTATTACGCCAGAATCGTTATAGATTGCAAAAGACCTTAAATATAAAAAGTGTATAACTGCCTATTCTTAAAATTAGAATCTACTTATTTTGCCTCTCAATGAAAGACAATAAAACGATAAGCGTGCTTTGTTATTTAGTGTGTATTGGCTTAACACTTGTCATCTTGTCAATTTTTTTCGCGTATTCATTCGCGAAGTGACTTCAAGGTCAAATTTTATAACGCAAGAAGAAGCGAATTTAGCCGGTTTTTGACAGGTATCCATTTTTCCTGCGGATGTAAATTTTAGTGTACTTACCTACTCATGCCCTTTTTCGTTTATATCTATTTTTAATAACCTTATTAAATAGGATCCTCAATTTTTCTAAAAATTTAAACAAAATATAACCCAAAAATACACTGGTGTTGGGTTGGTAGAACTGAGGCAAAAACGTCATAAATCTCCAATCAGCTGATACACATAATATAAAAAATTCACAAATTATCAACTTCGCCGATAAATTCACAAATGTGAGAATGAAAAATGGCTTGTACTTAGATCTCAAATAAATTCGTGAAGTTGGTTCCATGATGTAAATGTATCGTGGGCAGGTTCTATTTTTCTCTCAATTTTTAAATGAATTCAGGCCTGCCACCTTTAAGTTGTAAGTTAAGTTATATACCTATTTTATTGCTTATAATACTTCTTTTTAATAGCTGTATTGAATAAATTAACTTGAATGGTACTCGTTTTTCTATCATTTCAAAGAAAATAAACAGAAAACATAATCCTAAAATTCACTGGTGTTGGTAGAACTGAGAAGACATCCTAAATCTCCAAAAATCAGCTGATAAGTACTGTAAAATGCAAATATTATCAACTTCCCATATAAATTCACAACAAGATTCAATATTCATGCATGTCAGGCGAACTGTTAAGTACCTTTTCTTCATCTAAAATCTAAACTTTTTGAATAAGGCCGCTTCAGCTCTGGCCTGAAGGTTTAAATTGCACAAGTGCTAATTTAGTGACCCTAAGAAGCAGAAAAGCCTAAAAGAACTGACCCCTGCATTTTTCTGACACCTGCAATATTGATGAATAAATTCAAGAGGAATTCACAAATATAAAATGGGTTTAAGACAATTATTTACCTCGAGTTCAACTAGCTATTTGGGCTTAGCCAACTTATTGCCCTGTGGGGTGGCCTTAAAAAAATAGATTCTAAAATCAACTGGTTAATTCTTCAAATTAAGCACTGAATTATTAACCCTTAATCTGACGTATCATGTTTTTACCTGTTATTATAAGTATGTGCCTCCCATACACTGAGCACACCCAGTTTTCATCCCAGGAGTTTCTTATGCTCAGGTTCTTTACTCTTTGATACTCCAGTTAAATCCATTTCTGTTCTAAATATATATTTCAATAATGCAAGACAGTCACTTGGTGTCTTATGTTTGTTATTAAAGCCGGCCTCTGATTTGCTTACCAACTCGCACTTCATCTGAGAAGTTTTCTGATAATCAAAATCTTCAACATCAGGTTTTTCTGATTCATAAACTGAATTGACAACAGAAGTACTCAATGTGGGCTCTTCTTGCTCCTGCAGACAACCTGATCTATGCTCGTAATCAGAATTACCATTACAAGGACCTTATTTCGACACCTTTTTGGGTTGAACTCATGATTTCCTTGAATAATTGAAATATAAATTATGTGCGGCAAGTGCCTGATAACAAAGGAAAAACCTTTGAGAATATAAATTGCATAACTAACAAAACAACCCTCTCAAACACTGGCATATAAACCCTGAAAGGGTCTTGTGACATTTTGTAAATTATCTTTATTTCACTACAAAGGGTTTACCCTCTAGTATAAAGTACCTAGTAGGGATAAGTCAGAAAAATCACAGGATTCTCGAATGTTCGAGTTTTGAGGTTACATTCCTCTATAACCGCGAATCTACACTACTAGTAGTTAGTACTTACCATACTCGTAGATAAATAATACACATTAAAAAAGTACGGTCAATATTTACTTTGCGCACTTATTGGCTACCACAAAAATAAAAATACTGACATATTCTACGTTACTTCTCTTACCATCTCCCACACATTAAATGCTGCGCAAATGTTTCTACTTATCAGAAAAAAATAACAAAGTTTACAAAATGCAGTTATGTTAAACCATCCGACATGTTCCAAACTTATACTATCTCGCTCTCGCACACTCATTATTTCACCTTCTCTTTTTTAACACAACGCAACGGTCCAAAACGGATCTGAAAAATGCAAGCAAAAAGCAAGGCAGGCGTAATAGCGATACAAGAATAAGTAATAGTAGTCTCAAAAAAACTTTTAACAGCTTTTTTTCTTAAAAACCAAAAATATAACTGTTTTCTTTTGCATTTTAAAATGATAACATTTCTGGCACGTCAACATGACACTATTTCAGCTTTCAGCATTTCGATTTCTTAAATTATGTGATCTAGCATCTAGTTAGCTTAGCACGGCTCAGCCAGCTGTCATTCTACGAATAGGTGTTGCCAAGTGTAATTTCTGTTCGGTTCTAAAATACGGTATCTTGTTGGATACATTCAACCAACACTTTATACATGGTTCAGAAGTACTTTGTATTTATTAACATAATAAATAATAATAATAATAATTCGCTATTTTGAGTTACGCAAGACGCTCGCTATTTAACGACCAAAAGAGAGAGACAAATGCGCCCTTGTTTGGTATATTTGGATTAGTTAAGAAAGTACCACGCGTAGCGCGCTCGTTCTGTTAAATTGGGATAATTATGGTTTTGTGTTAGGCGGGGTTGGTCAAGCGCATAGCGCGCTCGTCTCAATGCTCTTGTTTGGTTAATTAAAGTTACTTTCGATTATTTTTGCTTAATCTGGGATACCGAAGACAAGCCCGCGTAGGGCGCTTGTCTCTTCTTTATTAATTAGGGTTAGTCTGGGGTGGTTTTGCTTAGTTTAAGTTAAGAAAGAGACAAGCGCGCGTAGCGCGCTTGTCTCTTTATTTTGCCAAATTAGGGTTAGTCTGGGTTAGTTTTGATTAGTTTGGGTTAGTTTTGGTTAGTTTGGGTTCGTTTGAGTTGGTTTTGCTTAGCTTGGGTTAGTGAAGAGATAAGCGCGCGTAGTGCGCTTGCCTCTTTACTTTGCTTAATTAGGGTTAGTCTGGGTTAGTTTGAGTTGGTTTTGCTTAGCTTGGGTTAGTGAAGAGACAAGCGCGCGTAGCGCGCTTGTCTTTTTACTTTGC